>OZ007554.1:136471074-136625936 GCA_963931855.1 Philhelius festivus | reverse complement strand
CATGTAGGAACTCAACAATGGCAACACAAATTCATGGCTACGATATTCCAATTCCATGAACATCGCAAAAGAAGAGGAAGAAGAAAATGCAACCAACCTGAAGTGAAAATGCCTTCTCATCGATCTTTTTTGCCGCCAACTACGAACCGAATAAGACGTTTTCATTAAAGAGACATAAAATTAAAGTCTATTTGCTTAAATATTTGTGAATTACTTGTATAAACTTAAATTAATTACTAATAAATTAATTTGTAATTTCTTTTAAATAAATAAAGCTTTTGCAAGTCAATTGCATTCAAGCTCTACATGGGGGCTCAACCTACAAAAATTTTTTAAGAATCGAAAATTTTTTAATTAAAATAAATTCTGCTTGTACGGAACCTAAGACGCACTTAGACGTTGATCGATAATTCTGATTGAGAGCCAAAACCATCGAGGGACAGAGCTAAACTGATCAAGTTTCAGCAAGTGGTAAAAAACAACATTTATTAATTGTCAAGAGAATAAAATCATTGAAGTTAAGAGATTTGAAGAGGAGAAAGTTGCCCCAGGTGTTCCACTTTCGTATAGGGTCTATCTAATCTCAATTATACTACTCCGAGACGTGGAATATTATTCATTTGTTGAAATGGGAAAGCGTAATAAGAATAGTGTAGAAAGAGAGGAAAATTGTAATTCTCCGATGGCAGAGGTTGAGGAAAGAAGCAAGCAGTTAGACCTTCGCGAAAAAATTCTTGAGGAGAGGGAGAATAGCATTAAGAAAGACGCAGAGATGTCGGCGATGCGTGATGAATTAACATTCTTACGCAACAAGCATAGGGCTTCTGTAACATTCCAAGATGCAGCGAGTTCAGTTCGAGGGTTCAGTGGAGATGATGAGTTTAGTGTTCTATGTTGGGTGGCAGAGGTAGAGAGCGGGGCGAAGTTAATGGGTTGGACACCTTTAGAGAATTTGTTGTTTGCAAGAAGGCTTTTGTCTGGGTCGGCAGAGATGGCTGTTCGTTCGGAGACAGATTTAAATTCTTGGGAAAAGCTTAAAACTTTCTTGATAGGAGAATTTGGTGAACATTTTTCATGTGCTGAAATTCACAGAAAATTGATGAGACGTAAGCAGCTTGAAGGCGAGACTGTGCTGCAGTATTTTCTTAAGATGAGAGAGATTGGTTCACGAGCAAAAATTGATGAGCATTCAGTAATCCAATATGTAATTGATGGCATAAGGGACACACACCACAATAAATCATTGCTCTACGGAGCAAACAATTTCAAAGATTTTAAACAAAAAATAGAAGTGTATAGAATATTCTCAGAGAGAAATCAAACATCCAGTTCAAAATCCAGCATGCAAATGGACAAGAGGCACGCGAGTGCAATGCGTACAACAAATGGTGAACATTCTCATACGATTTGTTATAATTGTGGTGCAAAAGGTCATCGATCTTCTGACTGTCGTAGACTTTCGGATGGGCCAAAATGTTTTAGTTGTAAGGAGTTTGGCCATAAGGCTCCTCAGTGTCCAAAAAACCAATTAGTACGAAATGTTAAGGCAGCAGCTAATGTTTCCCCTCTTCGTATTAATTCCTTTCTTAAGGCAGTAAATTTCGTCGATAGTACACGTTCCTTGGAAGCACTTCTTGATACTGGAAGCGAGGTTTCTCTTCTTAGATCAGAAGAATACATTCAACTGGGCTCACCTAAGTTAACAGGACCAAGTATACCTTTGCGAGGCTTAGCAGAAAGTGGAGTTTTTACTCTTGGAAGTTTTGTCGCCAAAATTTCTCTTGATGACAACGTGTTTCAGGATGAAATCCACGTTATCTCTGACAGATTTCTCTCGGTGCCAATGATATTAGGACAGAACATTTTTAAGAACACTCAGATTTTGATCACTCCTGGAGATGTTAAAGTTAAGAGATTAAATGAGATGCTAGAATGTTTTACAATAAGCGAAGATACTGAGTTTGAGTTTAATATAGAAAACGAGAAGTATAGAAAAGACATATTGCAACAAGTAGAAAGTTATAATCCTGTAGAAGAAATAATAATGGACTTCGAAATGAAGATCGCTTTAAAAGACGAAACACCGATTTTTCAACATCCTAGACGACTTTCACCATTAGAGAAGGATGTTGTTGATCGTCAAATAGAAGAATGGCTTCATAAAAAAATAATTAGGCCTAGTTTATCCGAGTTTGCAAGCCCTATAGTATTAGTGTCGAAAAAAGATGGTTCTAAGCGCCTCTGCGTTGATTATCGCAGGCTCAATAAGCAAGTAATAAGAGATCGCTTTCCACTTCCCCTCATAGAGGACCAGCTTGACCAATTAAGCGGTGCGAAAATATTCAGCACATTAGATCTTGAAAATGGCTTCTTTCATGTGTCAGTGGAAGAAAGTTGCAGAAAGTATACCTCCTTCGTGACGCCAAGTGGCCAGTACGAATTTCTTAGAATGCCTTTCGGCCTATGCACCTCACCGACTATTTTTCAAAAGTTCATAATATCAATTTTCCAACCACTTATCAGAGAAAAAGTAATTATTACTTATATGGATGATTTCATAATTACTGCAAAAAACTACCCCGATGCTATTGAAAATGTGAGAAGAGTTTTCGAGATTGCTCGGCAGTACGGTTTGCGATTCAAATGGAAAAAATGTAATTTTTTATGCACGAAGATAGAATATTTGGGCTATGAAATCTCAAATGGACATATAACACCATCGTCCCAGAAAATAAAAGCAGTCAAGTCCTTTCCCGAACCGAAAAACATTAAGAATATCCAAAGTTTTTTGGGGTTGTCAGGCTACTTTAGAAAATTCGTTCAGAATTATGGAATCTTAGCAAAACCTTTAAGCGACATGTTGCGAAAAGATGCAAAATTCAAATTCGGAGGTGAACAGAAAGTAGCTTTTGAAAGAATTAAAGACGCGTTGTCACAGCAGCCTACTCTTATGATCTATAATCCCGAATCTGAAACCGAATTGCATACGGATGCTTCAAAAATTGGTTTCGGAGCAATTCTCCTACAGAAAGATAGCGAAGATAGAATGTTCCACCCAGTTTACTACTTTAGTCGTAAGACAAATCCGCAGCAGGAAAAATTTTGCAGTTATGAGTTAGAGGTTTTGGCAATTGTTGCTGCTCTCAAGAAATTCAGAGTCTATCTGCTAGGATTGCGTTTTCGAATAGTAACCGATTGTTCAGCGTTTAAAATGACGATGGAAAAGAAAGACTTGGCCCCTAGGATAGCTGGATGGGCATTGCTCCTGCAGGATTACAATTACATTTTAGAACATCGCGCAGGAACTAAGATGAAGCATGTTGACGCGCTCAGTCGCAATCCTTTGGTGATGATCGTGCATAGTGAGGTCGTTGATAGAATAAAAGTAGGACAGAGGAAAGATGAGAGGATTACTTTGATTTTGAAACTTTTGGAACAAGGACCTTATAAGAATTTTGTGACACAAAATGGAATCTTATACGAGGTTAACGATCAAGGAGAGCAACTAATGTGTGTGCCAAAATGCATGGAAAAAGAATTTATTAAAAAAGCGCACGATCAAGGTCATTTTTCCGTGAAAAAAGTTGAAGAAATCCTTAGAAGAGAATATTCGATTCCAAATCTTCGCGAAAAAATCGAAAGATGTCGTCAAAGTTGCATAGAATGCATCTTAGCTGAGAAGAAGCAAGGAAAACAGGAAGGATTCCTTTACCCTATACCTAAAGAAGATCGTCCTTTGCATACTTATCACTTAGACCATTTAGGACCACTTTCATCTACTGGGAAGCAATATAAATACATTTTTGTCGTTGTTGATGCTTTTAGCAAGTTTGTTTGGATATATCCAACAAAAACGCTATGTACAACTGAGGTTTTGAATAAACTTCAACAGCAAAGTTCCATTTTTGGTAATCCACAAAGAGTTATAACGGACAAAGGTACCGCTTTTACATCCAACAGTTTTGAAGACTATTGTGAGGATGAGGGTATTAAGCATTTGAAGATTACAACAGGAGTTCCTAGAGGCAACGGCCAAGTTGAGCGCATAAATAGAACTATTATACCAATTTTAACCAAATTATCTTTTGAAAACCCTAATAATTGGTACAAATTTACTAACAAAGTCCAACAGTTTTTAAATTCTAGCATTAGCAGAAGTACGAAAAGATGTCCTTTTGAAGTAATGTTTGGTGTGAAGATGCGTAACAAAGAAGACCTGAGGATTGCTGAAGTGATCGCCGAGGAATTTTTGGAGATCTTTAACGAAGAACGCGATAACATACGAGAGAAGGCCCGAGAAGATATTGAGAAAATCCAAGAGGAGAACTCAAAAACTTTTAACAAGAAAAGGAAATCCGCAAGAATTTACAACATTGGCGATCTTGTTGCTATACGTCGAACGCAATTTGGTAACCTTATAAAAATTCATAACAAATTTTTTGGCCCTTATAGGATAACGAGTATCGGCGAAAATGATCGTTACGACGTCGAAAAAGTTGGAGAGACTGAAGGCCCCAAAAAGACTAGCAGCAGCGCGGACAATATGAAGCCATGGATTCCATATGATGACAGTTCGGATGAAGAAGAAAACTACGATGAAACCGAAAACAATTAAAAAAAAAAATTATATAAATAAATAAAAACAATTCAATTAACCTAGAACAACAAAGATACTCAGAATCCGAGACGAATTTTACCTGATGTAACTTACAAATTTTTTTTATTATATCTTAGATAAAACCGAGATGAACCCAGAGATGACGCAAACTGAGATGAACCTAGACGTGAACCCAGAGATGACCCACAACCAGATAAAGCCAAATAAGTCAAAAACACCTGCCGAGACGATAACAAAGATACCCTGAGATGATTTACTTATCCCTGATGTGAGCCTCAAGACGAATTGAGATGAAGACGAATTGAGATGAAGACGAATTGAGATGAAGACGAATTGAGATGAAGACGAATTGAGATGAAAACCAAATTGAGACTTAAAAGTATCTGAGATGAACTGAGCTAGGCTTGACAATGAATTTTACAAACGGCGAGCCAGGTTCATCGAGCCGCTGAACCTAAGGATGGCCGGGTTGTAGGAACTCAACAATGGCAACACAAATTCATGGCTACGATATTCCAATTCCATGAACATCGCAAAAGAAGAGGAAGAAGAAAATGCAACCAACCTGAAGTGAAAATGCCTTCTCATCGATCTTTTTTGCCGCCAACTACGAACCGAATAAGACGTTTTCATTAAAGAGACATAAAATTAAAGTCTATTTGCTTAAATATTTGTGAATTACTTGTATAAACTTAAATTAATTACTAATAAATTAATTTGTAATTTCTTTTAAATAAATAAAGCTTTTGCAAGTCAATTGCATTCAAGCTCTACATACATGAGATGCCGCCGGGCTTTAAGGAGCGACACTACCCTCAAAGATAAGTGAAATAGTGAAATATTGCGTAATTCTCCTTCTTTTTTTTTTTTTCATTTTCTTTTCCTTCTTTGTAGGGATTTTCCTTTTAGGACCTGCAGATCTGTAACTTTAAGAATCTCAGCCGTCATTGAAGACCAAAGGTGCTCCTATAATCGACCGGCTACGTTACAGGTGGTAGAGGTTTTCATAGGCACAACAAATGGAAACTTCGAGTACGCATCAATACAAATTAGCCACATTTGATCTACGAATGGTCCTGCATAATCAATATGAATTCTCTGCCATGGACGTTCGGCAGTTGGCCATGAACTGTATTCTTTTGGCGGATCTGCTGCAGATGACTGACAAACTTGACAGTTTGAAGCCCGTTGTTCAATAGCCTTGTGCAATGTTGGCCACCAAAAATACCTTCTGGCTAACTGTATCATACGGACAACGCCCCAGTGCCCTTCATGCAACATATCAGTCACCCTTTTTTGAAAATTTTCGGGAATTACAAGTCGGAGATGCTCGGTTTGAAGCAAAATTAATCCTTGGTACTCGGATAACGACATTCTTCTGTTGAAAAAAGGTATGATATCCTTATCCTTTTGTGAAAGTTTATCTGGCCAGCCTGAAAGAATGAAACTACGAACTTTCTTAAGAGTTATGTTTTTATCAATGGAATCTATAATGGCTGCCTTTGCGATTGGAAATGATTCCACTTTTTCTGAAAATACCTCCGCTATTTCCATACACATCTCTTCTTGCTTTCGGTCAAATTGTAAGTCCGGTCCAATTGGAAAACGGGACAACGTATCAGCATTGGCATGCTTTTCAGTGGGTCTGTACTTTATTCTATAAGAAAACGGTTAAGTGGTGCTGCCCCTTCAGAAAAATTTCTAATAAACTTTCCATAATAGTTTGCTTTTCCAATGAAAGTTTGTAGCTCTTTCAAATTTTTCGGATGACGCATGTTCTTAATTGCAAGAGCTCCTTATTTTGACGGACGAATTGCCTTTGCAGTTATTAAATGCCCTAGGTATTCAACTTCAGATTGAAAGAATACGCATTTATCACGGTTTATTCGCAATCCATTGAAAGCCTCTTAAATACTGCTTCAATATTAAGCAAATGTTCGTTGTCATCTCTACCAGACACGAGTATGTCATCTAGGTATATAGCACAATTAAGTCCCGATAAAACCTGTTCTAACGTCTTTTGATAAATAGCTGCAACACTCACAACACCAAAAGGAAGTCTCTGGTACATATAGAGTCCAAGTGGCGTATTTACTACTACCATCGGTTTTGAGTCTTCATCTAACTCTATTTGCAAATATGCATCTGCAAGATCTATTTTTGAAAATCGTTTTCCACCAGCTAACTTATTAAATAGATCCTTAGGTCGTGATATAGGATACTGATCTATTTCTAGATGCGGATTAATGGTGACTTTGAAGTCACCACAAATACGGAGACCCTTATGTCGTTTAGAAACAACGCCCATTCGCTGAATCTGATTGGTTTCCAGTTTCCAGAGTCCTCTAAACGTTTAGCTTCCTCTTTGAACGCATCCAACAGGGCGAAAGGAATTGGCCTTGATTTGTGAAATTTAGGTTTGGAATACGGCTTTAAATAGAGATGTGCTTCGATTGAGTTGCATAGCCCTAAGGTCTTAGACGCTACGTTAGCATATTTTGAAAAAAGACTTTGTATTTCTTGATCTTCATTTAGGTTTATATTCAAAACAGTGCTTGTATCTGGGGATTTTATTTAAATACCAAATGCTCTGAACCAATCAAGTCCGAAAATATTGTGTCCAGATGCTACATCGACAACTAATAGAGGCAATTGCTTACGCTGACCACCAAACTCAACATCAACATCCAGTTCACCTAGAACTGGAACGCAAGTATAACCATATGAGCGAAGACATCGATCGGTTGCATTAAGCGGTGGCTTATTAATATTTTCATAGCATGACAGACTGATTATCGAGCAGCTAGCTCCCGTGTCGAGCAAAAATTTTACTGGGTATGTGTTATAGCCTTAAGCTTTTACATGAAATTTATAGTTCATGAACATGCCCATCATATTCATCATATTATTATTGTGAACTACTTGAATGAAATAAAACAGTTGTTGAAAAGATTTAAAAGCGAAAGGTTGTGTTTTAATTAATAAAATAGACTGAGCAACGGCCACAACAAAATTGGCGACGAGTATAAAAAAAAAAAAAAAACAAATTACCTATTAACAATTATACGCGGTAAATAATATTAAAAAAACCCTAGTGTTGTGATTGTGCTAATTAAAAAGAAAAAAAAAAAGAAAAATAAACTATGGCTCAAGCATTTCAAGCAGCCTTCTGCGTCGAAACATTCGACAAGAACAAAACAAAGTGGAGTCGCTGGGTGAGACGACTTGAAGGTGCTTTCGGGTTGTTTCATGTCCTGGAAACGCAAAGGCGAGACTTTCTTTTACATTTTATGGGTACTGAAACGTACGACATACTTTGCGACAAATTGTCACCAGATCAGCCTAATGACAAAACATTCGCCGAAATTGTTCAATTATTAGAACAACATTTCAACCCTGATCCATTGGAGATTGTCGAGAATTATAAATTCCACTTGCGGAAGCAGCAGGAAGGCGAAAATGTAAGCGAATTTTTGGTTAACCTAAGGAGACTGGCGGCGTCATGTAATTTTGGTGAGTACCTTCTTACGGCTCTCCGAAATCAATTTGTTTTCGGACTAAAATCCAAAATTATGCAAAACCGGTGCTTGGAAAAGCGCAATTTAACACTTGATATGGCCCTCGATATTGCAAAAGGCATCGAATTATCCCAAGAAGGTGGTGCAATGCTGGGGAATGGGCGGGATGCTATATCGGCAGTGCACAGAGTAACGACGAACAAGTCTAGACATGGTTTGTCTGGTAACGGGATCTTTCATTCTCAGCCGCATCTTAAAGATACGAAAACAAATACAAAGAAATATGTTAGTAGAAGTGTTAGTAATAGGCCGATTCACAATGTTAAAAGTGGTGAAAACAAATGTTTTCGATGTGGTGAATTGCATTTAGCCACAAATTGCAAGCATTACAATTCGATCTGTTCGTATTGTAGGAAAAAAGGACATTTAAGAAGAGTTTGTTTTTCTTTGAATAAAAATGTTAATAATTTTGCAAATTATGTTGAAAATAATGAAAATGATAATGAAGTAAATCAAATTGCGAATATTTTCCAAATAAATGAAATTAAAAAATATAATGACGATGGTCTTTGTTGACGATATCAACATGAATACACGAAGACGACACCAAACTCCCATGCCATCGACACCATTAAGTAATATACTGCAAGCTCACGGGCGACAACCTCCAGCTATGCCATTGCACTAAAGCGCAAGGTCATCAAAATGCACACCTAATTTATTATTGTTTACGTTTTGCTTGTCTTCCGTTTATGAATTAAATTATTACTTAATAGGTCAAGAATATTATTGTATTATTGAGAAATATTGGAATTGATTGTATAAACAAAATAGGAAAATTAATGTACATATAAGCAAAATAGGTTAAAACTAATAAACTATTGTAATCAAAAAAGGTACTATAAATACTGGTACAATTTAAGTAATAAAGCAGAATAAGTTTGTAAATCAACAAAGGCGTTCTCACTTATTGAATCGAATCCCCCACCCGAGGTAAGATCGGTTCAATACAAACATTTTGGGGGCTCAACCAAAAAACCAAGCGTTCTTAGGGCTAACACTAAGAGATTAAATACAAATCAAATAAGCGTTCTTAGGGCTGACACTAAGAGATTAAATACAAATCAAATAAGCGTTCTTAGGGCTGACACTAAGAGATTAAATACAAATCAAATAAGCGATCTTAGGGCTAACACTAAGAGATTAAATACAAATCAAATAAGCGTTCTTAGGGCTAACACTAAGAGGCGTTCTTAGGGCTGACACTAAGAAGTAAAATCAAGCAAGCGGTCTAAGTACTAAAACTAACATATCCAAGAATCCAGCATCAACACCTAGCAATCAAATCGAGCTACGATGGATAAACTCGTAGAAAAGCAGACAGAAACCGGAGAGGTTATTCAAAATCAACTAAAAAATTTCAAAAAATCACCAAAAATTCGACTGACCCAGGAATATCTCACAAAGCAACGCCAAGCTTTAAAAGAGCAATGGGACAAATTCGTACTAAACGATACCCTAATAAATGAGATATACAAGGATGAAAAACATAAATATCTAGACGAAGGGTATTTCGACCAGATTAACACGTCGTACGAAACGATGCTAAAACTGATAGAGGAAGCCCGTGCAGCAATCGCAGCTCAAGAAGAAAAGAAGAAAGATGAAACAGCAGGAAATAACAACGAGACAGATCTGCAAGCACAACGCTATAAACGGCAAACAAACAAGATATCAGTATTTATGCGTGTGTATAATAAGCTAAAGGAAGCGTTAACGGAGTCACTATCAACTCACATGTATGAGCAATACTTAAAGACACTGGAGCAGTACTGGCAGGATATTGTAAACATTCACGATGATATTATCGCAAATGCGGTATGCCCAGATGAATCCGAATATTTGAAGCAAGATCAGTACGCTGATATCGAGAGCATGTACCAGGAAATTGCTGTTGAAACTAAAGAAAAAACCAACAGAAAAGAAGAACATGGAAACATCCATAACGAGATCAAACTTGAGCGAATCAACATCCCAACATATGATGGACGTTACGAATCTTGGCCGTCATTTTACGACCTTTTCAAAACTTTGGTTCACTACAACAAATCGCTGAACTTGATACAAAAGATGCAATACCTGAAAACGCATCTGACAGAAGCACCAGGAAACGTCATACGACATTTGCAGGTCACAGGAGATAATTACATAACTGCCTGGCAACTAATAGAACAACGGTATAACAACAAGCGACTCATATATACATCATATATGCAAAAACTAATGAATCAACCATGTGCAACAATAGAATCAGCAACCTCATTAAAGAAATTACTGGATACAACTCAAGAATGTATGGCTGCGATAAAAAACTTGGGAATAGACACAACGAACTGGGGAACGTTAGTGGCATATATAATTCATCAAAAACTAGACAAAGAATCACAAAAACTATACGAGCAATCACTAACAAAACCTAGAGATATTCAAGAATTGGAACCGCTGTTGCAGTTCATTGAAAAGAGGTTTCAATCAATGGAAACAATGAATGACAACTCTTTTCGCAAGGAAGTCAAGCATAAGTTATACCAAACAAAAACGTACCATACAACCTTATTTCAAACCAAATGCGAGGCATGCAAGGGAGATCATCCATTATACAATTGCACAACGTTCTTAAGAAAAGGTATACACCAGAGAAATGAGTTTGCCAGAGAAAAGAAATTATGCATAAACTGCTTAAAACCAGGCCATCTCACTTCCAATTGCTTATCACCTAGACGTTGTCAAAAATGTCATAGGAAGCACCACACTGCTGTACACCTTGAACAAAATTCCGAAATTCCGAGGCATGCAATGACTGTCGAAAAAACAACACAACCTGGCAGAATGCAGGCTCACAACTGTACAACGGACAACAATGTTCTTCTTGCAACAGCTTTAATTAAAATAAGTGGACCTAACAACAACATACAATGTGTCAGAGCATTAATAGACCAAGGTTCGCAAGCATCGTTCATCACCGAAGATGTAGCAAACAAACTGCAACTACAAAAAACAAAGGTAGACGCAACAGTATCCGGCCTTGGCTCACACGAGGTATCAACTGTAAAGTATAAGGTGAACATCACTCTAAGCAGCAATCCAACCATCTGTACCACTGCATATGTCCTAAAAAATGTCACTAAAACACTACCATCCACACGCATAGCAACGAATTGGGAGCATTTACAAAATTTAATACCAGCTGATCCTACGTACAACATTCCAGGTAAAATCGACATGATTGTGGGTGCAGAAGTAATTGCAGAAATACTCCAGGAAGGAGTCGTTAAGGGAAAGCCAGGCTCACCTATAGCCCAACAGACCATCTTTGGATGGATTATATCTGGAAATACTGGCAACAACACTCAACAACTATCATTATCATGTCATATCACATTAAATGATTTGGACAATCAAGTACGCAAGTTCTGGGAATCTGAAGAACTTGGAACAGTTATACAAGAAGCCCAAGCTAATGAATCAACATGCGAAGAATACTACAATCAAACAGTAGCACGTAACAAAGAAGGAAGGTACATTGTGAGGATACCTTTCGAAGTTCAACCAGAACACGAATTGGCAAACAATAATTCAAAGAAGAGAGCAGCAGCAAGATTGTTACACATGGAAAAAATCTTTTCAAAAAATCAGAAACTAGCAGAAGATTATCGAACATTTATGAAAGAATATATCGACTTAGGACATATGAGCAAATGCTGGACAACCAATGAGCAAGGAGCATACTACTTACCACACCACGCTGTTAGTAATCCAAACAGCTCAACTACAAAATTAAGGGTAGTATTTGATGCCTCAGCAAAATCCCCTACCGAAATCAGTCTAAACCAACTAATGCATACAGGACCCAAAATACAAGAAGACCTCACTTCAATCCTTATACGATGGCGAAAACATAGAATTGTGTTCACAGCTGACATACAAAAGATGTACCGACAAATCTTAATAGACGTCTCAGATCGAAAATATCAACGCATTTTATGGAGGAACTCACCACAAGAAGACATCGTAGAATATGAACTTAACACTGTAACCTATGGAACTGCAGCAGCACCATACCTGGCAATAAGAACATTGAAACAGCTAGCAAAAGATGAAGGAAAAAATTATCCAAAAGCCGTACAAAGTTTATTATCAGACTTCTATGTAGATGACGTAATGTCAGGTGGAGATTCAATTGAGGAAGTTAGAGAACACAAAAAACAACTTACTGATCTACTTAAAACTGGGGGATTCCAATTACATAAATGGAACAGTAACATCAATAAGTTACTTGGAAAAGAAGTCCATTCAATGAGCAGTCTCAAGTTAGATAAGGAAGAATACGTAAAAACACTTGGGATTCAGTGGCATCCACTGAAAGACTACTTTTTGTTCGAAGTCAGGCCGTATGAATCAAAATCCATCTGGACAAAGAGGAATGTGCTATCAGAAATCGCCCGAATATTCGATCCATTGGGGTGGCTCGCACCAATCGTTCTACGAGCAAAATTACTGATGCAAGACATTTGGATGGAAGAAAAACTAGACTGAGATGATCCATTACCCTCTATACTGAAAACGAAATGGGAAGATTACAGGAGCGATCTCAACAGTATACAAAATATCCAAATAGAAAGATGGACAAAATATTCCCGCACGGTTAACAAGATTGAAATTCATGGATTTTGTGATGCATCCGAAAGAGCGTATGGAGCGACGGTATACATACGAATAATAGATAAAGATGACAAAGTTACAACAACCTTATTAACTTCCAAATCAAAAGTGACGCCAAACCAAAAGATACAAAAGCGCAAGAAGACTCTTACAATACCAAAACTTGAATTATGTGGAGCAGTTCTACTTGCAAATTTGCTGTGCAAGGTCCAAAAAGATCTGGATATCGAGAAAATAGATACATATGCATGGTGTGACTCCACAGTTGCCTTAGCTTGGATAAGCGCACCTCCAAATAAATGGAAAGCTTTTGTTTCACACAGAGTACAAGAAATCCAGAAATTGAACACAGGATACTCATGGAGACACGTTAAGTCAGAAGACAACCCTGCAGACTTAGCATCAAGAGGTACACCCCCAGGTTCTCTAAAGGAAGCATCAATTTGGTGGAGGGGACCAGTGTGGCTGCAATCAAACCAACCTTTGAAAATTCAACCAACTGCAAACCTTAGTACAGAACTGGAACTGAAGATCACGTCACATCATACCACCAAAGAAGAATTCTATCTACAAGACGACATCATTGCAAGATTTTCATCACTCACTCGATCAATCAGGGTGATAGCACTATGTTCCAGATACATCAAGATCATCAAAGGGAAGGTAAAAGCTCGAAGGTCTAACAAAGAAATACAAGAAGAAAAGAAAGCCTTACAAAAGCGAAATCTATTACCCGTAAAGATAAAAATAACACATCTTACGAGATTAAACACGGCTGAACTAAAGAACGCTCATATCAACATCATAAAAATAGCACAACAAGCACTTCAAGAAGAATACAAGATTCTACAAGAACAAGGCTCACTTCCGGGTAGAAGCAACATAGCCAACCTAAGTCCCTTCATTCAAGGAGGTATACTAAGGGTTGGAGGAAGACTGGAAAATTCACAACTATCTCCAGACACAAAGCATCCTGCAATAATCCCACACAAATCACATTTGGCTAAGTTAATCATAGACTGGGCGCACAAAACAACACTCCATGGTGGAAATGATTTAACCATGACATGCATCCTAAGTAAATATTGGATTATAAAAGGAAGACGGGAAGTGAACAACTTCATTAAGAAGTGTGTTAAATGCCAACGGTTCAACATACGAAGCCAGATACAGCTAATGGGAAATCTACCTTCACCACGAGTTACTATATCAAGACCCTTTTCACATACCGGAGTGGACTATGCAGGACCTTTTATGATGAAGACAAGCAAAATTCGGAACTCGAAACTAACAAAAGGGTATATAGCAGTTTTCGTATGTTTAGCAACAAAAGCGTTTCACCTCGAAGCAGTATCTGACCTGTCCACCGACACATTTTTAGCCGCATTTGACAGAATGAGTTCGAGACGGGGACTGGTAAGTCATTTATACAGTGACAATGCCACAAACTTTGTAGGAGCCAGCACCAAAATCAAAAATCAGTACAGAAACCAAAACGAAGGGTTGACTGAGGCAATGTCGAACCAAGGAGTAACATGGCACTTCATACCACCAGCATCGCCACACTTCGGAGGACTCTGGGAAGCCGGAGTAAAATCAGTAAAACTCCACCTAAAAAAGACAATTGGTGATACTCATCTTACCTATGAAGAATTCGCAACTCTACTATCAAAAATAGAGGCATGTCTAAATTCCAGACCATTATGTCCAATGAGTGGTACTCGAGAAGATTTAGAATCGCTAACTCCAGCTCATTTCCTGATTGGCTCAAATATGTTCTGCAGAGATACCGATAGCATCCTTAATATCAATGAGAACAGGCTGACACGATGGGAATACTTAAACAAACTAAACCAACAGTTCTGGAAGAGATGGTCATCGGAATATCTCACGAGATTACAGAAACGACCCAAATGGACGAACACATCAGATAACATTGCAGAAGGAGATCTGGTACTCATAAGGGAAGACAACGTAGCTCCTGCAAATTGGTGTATGGGAAGAGTTCAAACAACACACCCTGGAAAAGATGGATATGTTCGAGTTGTTACAATTAAGACGCCATCTGGATATTTAACGCGTCCCATAACTAAAATATCCAAATTAGCAACAGATAACCCAGTAAGAACTGAACGAAACCAGAATCAGAACGCAATAGAGCAGAATCCAAGAGTGGAAAATGCACCAACAGATAAACTAGTAAGAACTGAACCAAACCAGAATCAGAACGCAATAGAGCAGAATCCAAAAGAACTGAACCAAACCAGAATCAGAACGCAATAGAGCAGAATCCAAGTGTTGAAAATACAGTTGATGGAAATCCAGTCGGAAATCAAAAAACGCAAAACCAACTAACTTGTCACCATCTCCAGTTTATAAAACCAAGAAAACCCATTAAAAAATTTAAAATACGGCCAACAACAATCCCTATTCGGCCTCCAATAGAGGAACTTATCAAACGACACCAAGCTAGAAAGAGAAGAAATGAAACCGTAGAAAATACTGAAACAAAAAGAAGAAGCCCAACCATTCCATCATTAATCATATCCATTGCACTGGCATCAATTGTATGGCCACTACCAGCACACGCCCAATATTCTAATATACCGTTCAACACACATCCAGGACTATATTTTGAAGACAATGGTAGCATTAACCTTATCACATCAAATTGGCAAATGGTAACATATTATAACTTAGCCACCTACAGAAGCCATTTATTAGGACTACACAACATGGTATACGATATTGAACTAGGATGCAAGGCTCTAAACTCATCTGAATGCCTCAATATACTCATAATATTGAAATCACACGTAGCAACGATCGAAGAAAGAAATGCTATTCTTTATGAAAGAGGGGGAAGAGTCAAAAGGTCTCCTTTCGACATTATAGGAAAAATATCAAATCAGCTGTTCGGAGTATTAGACCAAGACTACGCTCGCGAAATTGAGATGCAGATCGACAAGGTGAGGCAAGATGACGAATACACTAGAAGACTCCTACGAAATCAAACCTCAATCGTAGAAACCACGCTTAACATTCTCAAAACCACAGGTCAACAAATCACGAACCAATCCAAGATACTACAGGAAAGAGTTAGTAACATAACTACAGCAATGCAAAACACAATAGATAACGTTCAGCAAACCCAACTGTTAACCATCCTAGGATTAACTACACACATGTATGTCAGCAACATCGAAAACATTCAAGATTCATTATTAGATGCAGTATTAAACACTCAACATGGAACAACCCATCATTTGATAATAACTCCTCAACAGCTAAGAAAACATCTGGTTGATATTCGGCAGCACATACCTGCAACAATGACACTACCAGCTAGTGAACGCCCAGATCAACTACTTCAGATATATAAATTGATGAATGTTCACGGGAGGATAACCACCAGCTATGCCATCTTTGAGTGTAAAATACCAATATTGGATTCAGAGAAGTACCAAGTGTTTAGGATAATACCCGTTCCAACGCCATTTCAAGACCAATTTACCTTCATTGCACCATCATCGAAATATATATTAACTAATCTAGCAAGGGACAAATATTATCCAATGCAAGAAGGCGAGTTTGACAAATGCATATCAGTAGAAGAGGGGTTACACTACTGCTCAAAACATCATCCTCTGTACAACCTCCAATCAAATACATCCCAATGTGAGATCAACTTACTAAACCACAACAAGGAAATAGAAGGGAAGTGCGAAGTGGTACGCATCAAGCCCAGACAAGTTTGGATAGTACTGCGCAATCTCAATAGTTGGTTATATGTAATGGACAAGGAAACAACTTTTAATCTGGTTTGCAAGGAAAAAGCATCTACGATTACCCTAATTAACGACGGAATACTGACTCTAGAGCCTGGATGTCAACTTAGTTTGGATACGATGATAATCACAGCTCATGAGTCATATACAACAAGTCTAAATACCTCATTCACCCCACAACTCAACTTAAGCACCATCATTCCCAAATTTACAAAGGCACCATTCACCCAATCTGCCAGCACATTAAGTGTATTTCATTACCCAGATGAGCAAGTGAGAAACTTAGAACACTCGATACAACAATTAAAAGAAGCAGAAATTTCCAAACCCAACAACTCCAACAGCACACATCATATTATTCACTATTCCAGTTCTACAATACTCATTATACTGCTGATCATTGCAATCATTAGAAGACACCAAAAAACTCACAAGGTACTTCAAATCCCTACGCCAGCACCAAGAACATCTGTTTAGCTTTGTATGCAGGGGGGAAAATGTTGACGATATCAACATGAATACACGAAGACGACACCAAACTCCCATGCCATCGACACCATTAAGTAATATACTGCAAGCTCATGGGCGACAACCTCCAGCTATGCCATTGCACTAAAGCGCAAGGTCATCAAAATGCACACCTAATTTATTATTGTTTACGTTTTGCTTGTCTTCCGTTTATGAATTAAATTATTACTTAATAGGTCAAGAATATTATTGAGAAATATTGGAATTGATTGTATAAACAAAATAGGAAAATTAATGTACATATAAGCAAAATAGGTTAAAACTAATAAACTATTGTAATCAAAAAAGGTACTATAAATACTGGTACAATTTAAGTAATAAAGCAGAATAAGTTTGTAAATCAACAAAGGCGTTCTCACTTATTGAATCGAATCCCCCACCCGAGGTAAGATCGGTTCAATACAAACAGTCTTTTTGCCGAAATGTTTATAAATGATAAAAATGTAACTTTTGAAGTCGATACTGGTTCGAAATTTAGTCTTATGTCTATAAAAAATTTTAAAAATATTATATCAAATAAATTAATCAAGAAACCTGGGGTGGAATCGGCTAAGGTGATTGGTGATTATCACATTTGTGATTATCATTTGTGATCACCTTTAATTTTACATCTGGGTAAGGTGATCACAAAAAAATATTTAAAATTTGGCATGACTTTAGAAGAAAAGCATTGACGTTTGTTTTTCATCTCAGTTTTTCTTCTATTTAATTTCAATTTTTGCCCCGCGAAGTAGAATTTTGTGTAAAACAAATTATAATCGAAACAATTTTGATAAATAAAAAAGTTGAAAATGTAAGTAAATGTTAAAATCCTATTTTAAGAATGTTATGGAATGAAATATAAATGTTTTCAAGCCAACAAATCACAGATAGATTTGCTAACTAACTACATGGAACATCATCCGCACAAATAATAGATATAATGAAGAGGTAACTCCTGGGATTCCAAATTTTTCAAAATAAAATCTTTTTGTTGTCTCCGAGGTAATAAATTTGATTACCAAAGGACACTATTTTCTCTCCATTATCTTCAAAGTTCCTTTAGTGACCTCACTAGCGGTGCTTTGTCCCATCGGAGTCGACCAGTCAAAGCCAACTTGCCTTTGGTAGGCCCCCCCTCAAAGAAAGTTCAGCGTCACAGCTAACTGCAGGGTGGGTGGTATATGGGTGGACCGAACTCCAGTGGGTAAATCCAAAAGCCGTAAAATATATGAAAATGTCTCTTTAATTACGCGGACATTTTTCAGAAATCTATTAAATCAAAAACAGAAAAAAAAGCTTACTTTGCATTTGGTAGCTCAAATATATTTAATTTTTTTCGCAGATTCAGATTTATTAAACGAACTTGTCTGCGGTAATTATTTTCACCGTCATCATTTTCGTTTCTAAAAAATAATTGCACCGGCACAAACACGTTCATTTTGTATTGAAATATATGAAAAATTCACAAAACGAAGTTCAAACACGACAATTTTACTTAGAAGTGATAACAAAATAGCTGTCACAAGAAAATGTCACAAAAATGTGATTATCACTTGTGATAGTCACCTTACGCAGACCAAATTTGGTTTTTGTGACTGTCAACTATCACAAATCACCTTAGCCGATTCCACCCCTGATATTGTAATGAAAAGTTTTACAGGAAACAATGTAGGAATCTTGGGATGTTGATGTTAAATATAAAAATAAAATGTATAAATTAAAGCTTTATTTGACTTCTGTTCCTAAACATCCTTTATTAGGTAGACAATGAGCAAGAGCATTAAATATAAATTTAAACGAATTGGCAGGTATAAGCTTGAATAAACTTAATTCAAACAATGTAAATAAAATTATGTATGATTATACCACCAACAATACAATTTTGATTGACAATATTAAAATAAAATTTCCTAACCTTTTTGGAACCTCTTTAGGTAAAATTAAAAATTTTCAGGCAAAATTAATTAAAAAATTAATTAATTTTGTTAAGTGTAGATCTGTACCATTTGCTATAAGAGAAGGTGTAGAGCAGGAAATCAACAAGATGGTAAATGATGGTATCTTGGAAAAAGTAAATGCTAGCTCTTGGGCGACACCGATTGTTCCAATCAGGAAAAGTAACAACCAAATAAGATTGTGCGGCGATTATAAAGTTACGATTAACCCTTGTTTGATAGTTGATGAACATCCCCTACCAACAATTGAGGAATTATTTGCATCAATGAGTGGAGGAAATAAATTTTCAAAAATTGATTTGACCAAGGCTTATCTGCAATTAGAAGTCAACGATGAGTGTCGAGATTATTTGACTTTGAGTACACACAAAGGTTTATATCGACCAACAAGACTAATGTATGGCATTTCATCAGCACCAGCTATTTGGCAACGTTATATGGAAGAATTATTAAGCGATATTCCTGGAGTATCTATTTTTATCGACGATATCAAGATAACTGGATGTGATGATGAAGAACATATGGCCAGATTGTTTCAAGTTTTAAATCGTCTAGATAAAAACAACATGCGAATTAATGTAGACAAGTGTCAGTTTTTCCAAAATAAAATCGAATATTGCGGATACGAAATCGATAAGGATGGTATCCATAAAACAAAGAATAAAATCGAAGCTATTGATCAGATGCCAGTACCGGAAAACAAGGATCAAGTGAGATCATACGTGGGGTTGATAAACTATTACGGAAGATTTTTCAAAAATCTTAGTACAACTCTTTATCCAATTAACGATTTACTAAAGAAAAAAGTATCATTCGTTTGGAATAAAAGCTGCCAAATTGCTTTTGCCAAAATAAAAATGGAAATGCAAACCGATAACTTTTTAACACACTACAATCCAAAACTTAAATTGCTTTTAGCTACAGATGCTTCACCGTATGGGGTAGGAGCTGTCCTCAGCCATGAATTCCCGGACGGAACAGAAAAGCCTATAATGTACGCATCTCAGACGTTGACACCAACTCAACAGAAAAAATATAGTCAGATTGATAAGGAGGCATATGCTATAACGTATGGAGTAAAGAAATTCTACCAATATGTATATGGGCGAAAGTTCACTCTTGTAACAGACAACAAACCAGTTTCTCAGATTTTTTCTCCAAAAAAGGGAATACCAGTTTTATCTGCAACACGCATGCAACATTATGCAGCTTATCTTCAATGCTTCGACTATGATATAGTTTTTAGAAAAACTGAAGAGCATTGCAACGCAGATGCAATGTCAAGATTGCCTATTAAAAAAATATCTGAATTTGCAATGGATGAAGCTGATGTATTGGTAATATCACAAATCGAGAATCTACCGTTGACAGTAGATGAACTGGGAAAAGCAACAATTAATAATGATAATGTGAAGGTCCTGATACAAGGTCTGAGAATGGGAAGAATCGTAGAACCAAAATACAGATTCGGAATTGATCAAACAGAGTTCACATTACAGCAAAATTGTATTATGCGAGGGATGCGAGTATACATTCCTGAATCTCTGCGTAAACGTGTTCTCAGCGAATTGCACGCATCACACTTTGGGTCAACTAGAATGAAATCTCTAGCAAGAAGTTACTGTTGGTAGGAAAGGATTCATTATGACATAGAGGACTTGGTTAAGAACTGCTCGGACTGTCAACGAATCAGGAGCAATCCTCCAAAAACTTCATTGCATTGTTGGGAAACACCCACTGAACCATTCCAAAGAGTACACATTGATTTCGCAGGCCCATTTCTCGGTAAACTTTTCTTTATTTTAGTGGATGCTTACTCAAAATGGCCAGAAGTTTTTGTAATTCCGAACATGACGACAGATACAACTATCACTACCTGTAGAAACATCTTCAGTCGTTTTGGAATACCGTCGATATTGGTTAGTGATCACGGAGTTCAATTTACAAATTACAAATTCAAAGAATTCTTGAAAATGAACGGAATCATGCACAAAATGGGAGCGCCATACCACCCTGCAACTAACGGTCAGGCGGAACGTTACGTGCAAACAATAAAACAAAAATTAAAAACATTAAAACCGGACATGACAGAGTTAAATACCGAATTATGCAGAATCTTTTTGGATTATAGAAAGATGGTTCATCCTGCGACTGGAAAATCTCCGTCTATGATGATATTCGGACGTGAAATCAGATCCAGAATTGATTGCATGATACCGTCTAGAAGTCTCATTTCCATCGAAGCTAAGAGAGGAAGATCATTTGACGAAAATGACAGAGTTGCTGTACGTGAATATCTCGAGCGCTCGGTAAAATGGAGATTTGGACGAATCATAAGAAAGCTAGGACTTCTCCATTACTTAATAAGACTTGATGATAATCGTATTTGGAAACGCCACATTGACCAGATTCGCCAAATAGGCATAGATGTAGAAAACCAGCAAACTTTCGACATTTCCAGAGAAGAACATCCACCTTCGTTTAACTTTCAGCAACGACATGATATTGAAAATAGCAATGGTCGAGATACACTTACAGAAACTGGAACATCAGAAAGTAACATGCCTACAAATAATGACGAAAATACAAATTATAAAAATTGTAATGGTGATGAAGGTACAATTAATGATTTCAATCGTAATCAAACTGAAAATGTAACTAATGTCTTACGAAGATCAAATCGTGTTGTTAAAGCACCAGATAGACTAAATTTGTAAGTTTTTTTTTAAACTTTTGTTTATTAACAATTATTATTTTTGACACAAAAATATATATTTTGTTTGCTTACTTGGTTTAGATAAAATAAAAAATGTATCTTTATGTTTATTAAGATAGAAAATATAGTATCTTTTCTATTTTTAAGGGGCGAAGAACTGTTATAGCCTTAAGCTTCTACATGATATTTATAGTTCATGAACATGCCCATCATATTCATCATATTATTATTGTGAACTACTTGAATGAAATAAAACAGTCGTTGAAAAGATTTAAAAGCGAAAGGTTGTGTTTTAATTAATAAAATAGACTGAGCAACGGCCACAACAGTATGTGTTTAAATTGACCATTATCTCCCATTTCAAACCGACTTGACATATTTCACCCACTGTTAGTACGCTGCTTATTTCCTGTACATGCTCGAAGTTTCCCCTTTTCCCCATTTTTTTTATCATATTTGCCACTGAGGCATACCGATGCGATGTGTCCCATGCGCCCACACTTTCTGCACTCTACCTTTGCAAACTTGCAAGAGTCTCTTGAGTGTTTTGTCCAACAACCAGGACATGATTTAGTTTTTTCCCTGTTACCACCATAATTTTGCTTCTTAGCCTGCCACTTGCTTCTGTTTTTATTTTTGGAACCCTCTGCTTTAACCTGATTTACTTCTAATGGCTCAACCGTATCGGACTTTATAACCTTAAGCGACTTCTGAGTTGACTCATATGCTTCCGCAATAGAAAACACCTCAGCTAAAGTGGGATTCGTTTTTTGAAGAGAAGCCGAACGCACTACATCATGTGGAGTTTGTAAAATGATAACGTCCCTAATCATTTCATCTACAAATTCTTGCTTGCAATCAGTTTTCTGACAACTGAAAGCACATTTTCGCGCTAACCCTCTCAATTGCGCAACCCACTCCCCATATGTTTGACCAGTGCGCATTCGGCACTTCCAGAATTCGTAGCGTGCCATTGAAATGCGAATCGTTTCTTTAAAATGATCTGTCAGTTTTGTTAACAACTCTGTGTATGTTTTTTCAACCACTTTTTCACATCCCAATAAGTTTTGTAGTAAATTATAAACATCTGATCCTAGCCATGACAAGAAATACGCTTTTTTTTCATCTTCACTCACCACCTTGTATGCCACAAAATGTTGTTCCAGCTGCTGCTTATAAACATCCCATGTGCTCTTCTCGGGAGAAATTTGTTGAAACTGCGGCACGGTTGTTTTCGTTGAGGTAGAAGAAACTCCTTGTAGTACTTTTATGTACTCTTTTTGTGACTTCAGTAGTTCTTTCACTAGTTCTTCTAGGTTTGCCATGATGAATATGATGACTATAGAAAATTAATGTAGGCGCGAGTTGCACATGCGCATGCAGGCCAAGCAATTAGGTTAGATTCGATTTTTTTTTTTTTTAACAAAAAAAACCTCGTCGCCAAATGTTGTATTCTTGATATACGAGTAATAAACACTTGAAGGTTATAAATGACTTTAATTCATATAAAGAACTTAATGGTATAATAATAATAAACTTAGAATTCATAGAAACTATGTAGAACAAATGTTAAGTATAGATATTAATTAATTACAAGGCGAGAATCGATGTGTCTGGCTAGGCAGCTCAAGTAAGAAGAAGGAAAAAAATGTGACATTCTAGATTTGCTTATATTAGGCTAGTTCACATTTATGATAAGTGTAAGGCTAGTTCAAATTAATGACTAATTAGGATGGTTCAGGATCGAGTATATACATCAATACCTATTTGAATAGATTTTAGTAGGAATAATTTTGAAATTTGATTCTTGATAGGATTAGGCTTTTTTTTAAATTTTAGTATACCTACATACATAGGTATTTTATGTTAATATATTAGGTAACTTATCTATGTTGATTGCAATTATTATTATTTTTGTTGTTCAAAAGTATAATAATTGGTGTAATTTTGAAGAACAAAAATAATAATTGCAATCAAATAGGTTAACTGCCTATATTAGATGCAGTAGGTGGTTAGGTAGTGGAAATTGTTTTTGTTTGCAATTAATATAATTATGTACATATATAGGTACAAAACTATTTCTTTAAGAAAATCTAATAGGTACGTATACCTATATTTTTATTAAGGAAAATAGCTTTTTCATATGTACATACCTATATAAAATATGGTATGGTAGAAAATAATTTTGATTACAAAAAAAAATATTTGTATTCGTTGATAGGTATTTATATAATTAAAAATAAAAAAAAAGAAGTTTGATATAGGTATAGAACAGTTTTTAAAATTTATTCATACCTATAAACTTTGTTTGCAAAAAATATAGAAATTTTTTAATACTTTTTATGTGTATATAAACAATTTCAGAAATGTATAAATATTCACATAAAGCAATTGTGAAAAAAAATCAAATAAGTTTTTCGAGAAAAAAATAATTTTAGAAAACTTAAATTAATTAAAAAAAATTAGAATAAATAGAATCAAATTATTATTGACATAATATTTTTAAAAAATCAGATACCTTTTTTGGGAAAAATATTTTGTATGCATGGTAAATGCTTATAAGCAATTTAAGAAAAATAAAAAAAAAAGAAATTTAGTGTCAATTTTAAAAAATTACTGATGCACCCCACATGAAAAATTTTTAAAATAAAAATAAACATTTTTTTACAAAAAATAGTTCTTACCCATATATTTTGTAAAAATATAAAATATTTACCCTGCGAATTTTGAACAAACAAATATTTCTTTTAATGTTTGTCTACGAATTTTTATCAAATTTGGAAATTATTAATTCATTAAAATAAAAATGTTGTTTTTTTTTTGTATTTTGTTAATATAAATATAAAAAGTACGAATTTATGCAAACGAAGTTTAAAAAACCTTTTATTATTGAACTAATTTTGAATATAAGAAATTTCTTTAAAATTGTTCTAGAAAAAAATTTGGGATATTAATTTTAAGTATTTAAAAATAAAGATTCTAGGAAATATTTTCAAAAATTAGTCGCTCAAACTTTTTCAAGACATTGATTTTAAAAAAAAACAATTTTTTAGATAAAAAAATATTTTTTTCGTGTTCTCTATCATCGTAAAGTAAACTTTGATCAAAATCTCGAGTTAAATTTCTTGCACATGCAAAACTTGCAATTACATAATTTTGTAAGTCAAAATAAAATTAAAAAAATTTGGTACGTCAACCTTAAGTTTTTATTATTGTACGAATGGAAATTAGGTTTCGAAATAAAATACTGAGCCGTTTTTGAGATATCGAATTTTCCAAGAAAAAAAAATACTTTTTTTCCAAAAATTATATTATTTTTTTCAAAGCTTTGAGACGCAATGTTTTTAAACTTTTTGGAAGCATCTCTATAAAAAGATTTGATAATGAGAAAATTGTCAAATGTCAAAATTTGAAAAAATGGTTCTATGATAGGTACAAGCTGTACCTAATATCTTAATTTCAAAATTTGTTTTTTTATATTAAGGATCATACAAAGAAAAAAAAAATTATTAAAATTCCAGGCGCCGTTTTCGAGAAAAATACGATTTTTGAAAACCATTTTTTATTTTTTTTTTACATTTTTATGGTGGATACCTTTTTTTTAGGTAAAATACATTTTTTTCTCACATCTTGTAGATTATATTGATAAACTTTTACTTATCAAGTTTAAAAAAATCTAGCATGGGGTTTTCGAAATATTGAGTTTTGAAAAGTTTATTTTAAAAATCCAATTTTTTTTTTTGAAAATTTTAATACACAATTCTATTTAAGTTTTTGGGGAGCTTTAGCAAAAAAATGATCAAAATCGGTTGTACCGTTTTTGAGACAATGAAAAACAAAAAAAATGGTTCCATGGGGGGTAAAAAAAATACCCATTTTTTGAAAAAAAAAAATTTTCAACCATTACCTTAAAATAAATAACCACTGCCAATCGCACAGATAATGATTATGAGAAAAAACGCGAAAATTTATTGGCAATGAATGTATAATGCTGCTCAAACACCTATACATATCCATTTGCCTCTAAAAAACGGCTGAAATATGAAAAAATAAGACATGGTTGCCACATTTAAAAATCGCCATGTTAATTATTTTATCAGAAATTGTTTTTGTTCTGATTTAGTAGTTAAAGTTTATTACAAATTAACCAAAAAAAAATACATTTAATACATACATATATTTTTCTTCCATTAGAAGCAACAAATGTGAAAATATTTTTTTTTTCGAAACACATGTTTATTTTTAAATGCGATTTGCGGCTAAACGGAGCTTCGTAGACCCCCCAAAGTTGACATCTTCTAACGTGATTTCTGGCTAAACTAGGCATCTTAGAGGATTAAAAATTGCATATTCGTGGTCTAGGGAGTGTCACCTTTCAATCCACGTATCGCATGTAACGAAAAACAAATGTTTATCTTTAAATGCGATTTGCGGCTAAACGGAGCTCCGTAGACACCCCAAAGTTGACATTTTCAAACGTGATTTCTGGCTAAACTAGGCATCTTAGCGAGTTAAAAATTGCATACTCGTGATGTAGGGAGTGATGTATCACATGATTTTTTTTTTGTTATTTTGCATTTCAAAATTCTACATTTTGAAATTCTACGTCTCAAAATTTTGAATTTCTAATTTTACTTATTAAGTTTTCTGCATTTAAGAATTCTACTTCTCAAAGTACATTTTTCAAGATTATATTTCCCAAAATTTTGCATTTCAAAATTCTACTTCTCATAATTCTGCTTTTCAAATTGTACCCATTAAATTTTTTTTAAATTTTACTTTTTAAGTTTTCTGCATTTCAAAATTTTATTTCCTAAAATTCTGCATTTCAAAATTTGCCTTTTCAAAATTTTACTTACTAAGCTTTTTGCTTTTTAAAATTCCTTTTTCAAACTTCTGCTGTTCAAAATTTACTTATTAAGCTTTCTGCATTTCAAAATTCCTTTTTCAAACTTCTGCTTTTCAAAATTTTACTTATTAATTTTTATGCATTTCAAAATTTAATTTCCCAAAATTCTGCATTCCAAAATTCTACTCTTCAAAATTTTAGCTTTCAATATACCTAATTGTTCTGTATTTCAGAATAATACTCAAAACTCCATCTACTTATCTACACAAAATAATTGTTCTGAGTGGTAATCGTTTAAGAATTCGTGTATTTGAATAAAAATCCTACATTTGCTCTAATAAAATTATAAATACAATAAAGTTATAAATACAACGAAAATAAAATGCACGACTGGATCGCACGAACTTGCTCTTATGTAAAAGTACTTTGGAATTTAAGATACATTTTATAAATATAAAACATGGATTTAATGAGATAATAATGTTCAAAAGCATAAAATTGCCGTCTGGTTTTCGGAAAAGTATGAATTTATGCAATTAAACCTTAAAAAATCGTTTTATTATTAAATACATTTTTTATATAAGAAATTTCTCTAAAATTTTTCAAGAAAAAAATGTGGGATCGAATTTTAAGTATTTAATAATATTGGTTTTAGGAAATAATTTCAAAAAATAATCGTTCATAGGTTTTGATGATATTGATATAATTTTTTTTTTTTTTAAAAACCCAATAAATATTTTTTTGAATATTTTTATAAACAATATTATTTTAAACTTAAGGGGACTCCTGCTAAAAATTTTGGGTTAAAATCCTTAGAGCCGTTAATGAGAAAGGTGAAAATCAAAAAAACCGTTCTATGGCAGGTACCCCTAATAACATTTTGCCCCAAAATTTTTTTGACCAAAATGTAGTCCATGTCCATAATATCACACTTAATTTTTTTTATCAAAATCGTTAGAGCCGTTTTCGAGATAAATAAGATTTTGCATTACGGGTGTATGGGGGGTACCATTAGTTTTGGAGCTAAAAAAAAAATTTCAATTTCTCCTCTAAGGAATCACCGAAGACCCTTAACTACTGAGATTGAAAGAAATAGGTCCAGTGGTTTAGGCTGTAGTGAGAGGTACAGACATACAGACACACTGAAACATGTTTTTTGTGTACTAAATTTTCCTTAAAATTTTTATAAAAAAAATTGATATGCAAATTGTTAGTATTTAATAAAATACATTTTAAAACGTAATTTAAAAATTTAATCGTGTATCGGTTTTCAAGATATTGAATTTTCAAAAAAAAAATTGTATTATTTTTTAAAAAAATCCAAAAACTATTTTTTCGAAAAAATTTTTAGTTTATATTTTTTCAAATGCAAAGCAGCTCCTGCATAAAAATTTTGGTTAAAATCGTTAGAGCCGTTGGTGAGAAATTCGAAAATCAAAAAAACCGTTCTATGACAGGTACCCCTAATAACATTTCCCCCCAAATTTTTTTTCACCAAAATATAGTCCATGTCCATAATATCACACATAATTTTTTTTATCAAAATCGTTAGAGCCGTTTTCGAGATAAATAAGATTTTGCATTACGGGTGTATGGGGGGTACCCTTAGTTTTGGAGCTAAAAAAAAATTTCAATTTCTCCTCTAGGGAATCACCGAAGACTCTTAACTACCGAGATTGAAAGAAATAGGTGCAGTGGTTTAGGCTGTAGTGAGAGGTACAGACATACAGACACACTGAAACATGTTTTTTGTGTACTAAATTTTCCTTAAAATTTTTATAAAAAAAATTGATATGCAAATTGTTAGTATTTAATAAAATACATTTTAAAACGTAATTTAAAAATTTAATCGTGTATCGGTTTTCAAGATATTGAATTTTCAAAAAAAAAATTGTATTATTTTTTAAAAAATCCAAAAACTATTTTTTCGAAAAAATTTTTAGTTTATATTTTTTCAAATGCAAAGCAGCTCCCGCATAAAAATTTTTGTTAAAATCGTTTGAGCCGTTGGTGAGAAATTCGAAAATCAAAAAAAACGTTCTATGACAGGTACTCCTAATAACATTTCCCCCCAAATTTTTTTTTCACCAAAATATAGTCCATGTCCATAATATCACACATAATTTTTTTTATCAAAATCGTTAGAGCCGTTTTCGAGATAAATAAGATTTTGCATTGCGGGTGTATGGGGGGTACCGTTAGTTTTGGAGCTAAAAAAAAAATTTCAATTTTTCCTCTAGGGAATAACCGAAGACCCTTAACTACCGAGTTTGAAGAAAATACCTCCGGTAGTTTAGGCTGTAGTGAGAGGTACAGACATACAGACATACAGACAGACAGACGGAATTGTCGGACCCACTTTTTTCGTCTTCGCTATCATCGTAATCTCAACTTTGATCAAAATCTCGAGTTCGATTTTTTTTCCAAATGCAGAACTTGCCCTATAGTACCTATATCGCAAGTAAAAATCAAACCTAACAATAACAATATACCGTTTTTTCTCTATGCGTGAAGCAAAAAATGCCACCTCATACTTATTTGTATAGAAAATTGATAAAAAGAAAACAAAAAATAGCTTTCTTGTCGTCGCTTTGTTATGCACCTTCGATTTGCTTTTACCGAAAATATTATCACCCCTTCCTGATTATCGTCTGTCCTAACTCTCCACAACTCTACGTAAAAAGTTATAGAATACGCTCGTATGGCGCCGCATCGTTCGTTCCTCTTCATGAGAGTACAATAGTTTTTATATACAAGGGATTTTCGTCTCACATTTCGACTCGACACCGCTGCGCGAGTGGGATCGAGTCGAAATGTGAGACGAAAAACCTGGGTCGACGAGTTGGTTTAACCCACTGATCTCTATAGGGGGGTTCACATGGAAGAACATGGTTGTACAACATTGTTCCATGGGAAAATAACTGTACACACTACTTTGCGTTCACATAGGATACTGATGTTGTCGAACATCATTATTTTTATATCTTAGAAGTGAACGGAAGCAGTATGGCGATACAAATTTTGGCAGCCGTAATTATGAACGATATTCTTGAAGAGGAAGAAAACACGAAACTTGCATTTTCTTCCACTTCTTTATAATTTGTTAGGAGTTTTATTCTTATAAAATTTATTCTTTATAAATTTCACTTCTTATTTTCCACAATTCTGGTAAATTTCTTATTATAAAGTTCAAAAAATCTTTTTAAAACTCATTATTTGGTATAGATGCCATTTTTCCGTTGAATGTTTTATGGCCGAGACAATTTACAGAATGAAAAAAAATATCAAAGTTGTCAACATCTGTTCACACAGGTTGGTTGGTTGCACGAACCACCCAGGTTTTCAAAATATTTTGAAAACCATGCAACATTGTTCGGTTTTGCGTTCATATGATAGAACATTGATGGTTATCGAACCATGTTGTTCAAGATGTTCTTCCATGTGAACACCCCTTATAATACAAATATACTGGATCTGGATAGCGCACTCATCAAAAAAAGTTGACTCCGCACTGTAAGGAACTGGTTTGATGAACATTTTAGTGACCGTTGGATTGGAAGAGGAGGTCCAATAGAATGGCCGCCTAGATCGCCAGATTAAACTCCATTAGATTTTTATGCTTGGGGATTCATGAAGAACTATGTGTACGAAGTGGAAACAGAATCTTTAGAACAACTGAAACAACGGATTGAAGCGGCTGGAGTCAAATTACAGGAAAATTTATCAAGTATAAATTTATGTGCAGCAATAAGAAGGCGCTATAATCTTTGCATTCTACAAAATGGGGATCATATCGAAAATTTTTTGTAATAAGCTTTAGTTAAAAAATAGTTAAAAATTTAAATAAACAGTAATTATGTATTTTATCTTAATATGGATGTATTTCTTATTTTAATTGATTTCAAGATTCAGGAACATTTTTGTTCTTATTTCGCAATTGCATTTTTCTGTCACTAGTTAGGGCGTGTAACGTTGCATTATTTAAAAAACATTCGCAGGTCAATATTAATCCAATGCTCTCACTCAGGTGTTCTCAATGAAAAAATGTGTTAATCCAGTACTTTGTCACTTTATTGTATGCTTATAAGACTGATAATAAAAAAAATTTACAAAAAAAGTTAATCCTTTCTTTCGTAAATGCACCTAAGCCAAGCCGACCCCACCATAATAAAAAAGTGGCAGATCAATTTTAAACCAATGCTCTCACGCAGGTGTTCTCAATGAAAAAATGTGTGAAATATGGTTAATCCAGTACTATGCTTATAAGACGATAATTAAAAAAATAGTAAAAAGAAAGTTAATCCTTTCAATCGTAAATTCACCTAAGAATCCAAAAACGTAAAAACTAAAATAAAAGGCTTTTCTTAGAACAAAAGTAGTTTTTGTTATTTTTGATTTTCTCAAAAACTACAAAACATTTTGGCATCCTGTTTTTTGTGTTTGATCAAAATTTAATAAGAGCATTGAATATTGAATAAAAAAATAATACTTAATTACTAAAAATTTTGAAAAAAAACTGTTTAAAAAAAAAATTCATTTTTTTTTCAAAATTTTGATTTTGAAAATTAATTTTTCAAAAACTATTCACTCGAACAACTTTATTTGAAAACAAAATTAAAGAATGTATTTCTGGCTTTTCAAAATGCTATAGCATTACTCTGTAGATATCACCGTAATTTTTTAATATTTTTTTTTCTGTTTTAAGTTATTTTTTTCTTAAATTGCCGCTCCCGGCTAAACGGGGGGAAATAGACCCCCCCCCTACCATACGATTTTTTTCTTGTCTAAGTCTAACCTACACGCCCTAGTTTTTTGTCACACCTTATGCAAATCACCCTGTATAAGCAACCAAACAGTTGTGCAACTAAAAATTGAATGTGCGCGACTATAGCCTTAGAGTATTTCTTTCTAGATGCTTTCCAAAAGCCCTAAAATCGCAATTTTCCTGAACAAAAAAAAAATTCAGAAAATTTCGTTTTTTCGGTAAAAAAATTTAGATTTTTTAGATGTTTTTTAATCCATCTAGATCTCAGCCATCCTCCAATGGAATTTGACAATTTATGGCTTGGTTGATGGGAAATATACTATATTTTGACCTACTTTGAGTATTTCTTTCTAGATGCTTTCCAAAAGCCCTAAAATCGCAATTTTCCTAAACAAAAAAAATCAAAAAAAAGAAGATTTTTCAGAAGTTTTTCTATCAATTGACATTTGAGATTTTTTGTACGTCTTTTACAAAATAGACATGTAGCTTAGTTTCCAAATGTCTTAATATAATAAAAATCTCTGAGAAAAAAAAAGATGTATTCCAGAACATCCCAGTACCAACCTTTCCGAAGCAATCATCGTAATGTCAACTTTCATCAAAATCTCGAGTTCTATTATTTTTCCAAATGCAAAACTTCCCCTAAAGTACATATAGCGCAAGTCATAAAATAATAATCATATAGTCAATTAAAGTACAATAAACAGTTACCAAAAAGACTATTATTCATTTGCATTAAATCCATCCGAAAATATTAAAAATATCATTTTTGGCGACCAACTTTACAAGATATAACAAACAATGATTTTTTAACATTTTGGAGTGCACTTTTCGCGGCCAACAAATACCGAAGGGGCATAAATTAAAAATTAAACGAACGCATTTTTTGCATAGATGTGCAGAATGCCAAAATTATTTGAATATACTACACAGAAATTGTTTAAAGCAACAAATGAAAATTGCAAAAAATGCCCGGAAAACAAAAACAATTAGAAATGTCAAATCGACTTACACATAAAATGTCAAATCCAGAATATGAAAAATGAAAGCATTCAGCGAAAACCCAAAGCCAGAACCCGAAACATTAAGATGGATTCACATTACACAAATCCGCCAACACGATAAAAGTTGATGAACATGTTGTTGAATGTGAACCCCCCTAAGTGAAGAAATATTATCAATATAAATACTAGGCATGTGTTTGTTTAGTATTTGAGCTCTTATAATAAAATTTTGAAACATTAAGTGTTAACTACAATCGGCACTTTTTGCAAAAAGTAAAAAGAATACACAAATACACTAGCCACATCTGTTGCTGAAAAGAGCGTATAATTTACACCATACAATTTCAGTTCAGACATCTATCGGTGATTTTCTGAAAAAAATGTATTCCATGTAATAGTGTTTTTAAAAAGTGAAAAAGTAAAAAGGTAGAACCATTTAAACCATCAACCGTACAAGTACAATAAGTGAAAAAATGAAAAAGAATACACACATACACTCATACACTAGCGACATCTGTTGCTTTCAGTTTGGCGACATCTATCGGTCATTTTCTGAAGCAATTTATTCAATGTAATAGTGTTTTCAAAAAGTGAAACATTTACTTTTTGGTTTTTTGAGATGGGAGATAAAATTTTAAATTGAGGTGGAAAAGGAGAGCAGATTTTTTTTTTAACATTTTCACTTTTCAAGTTCATTGTGGCTTCACAATAATAGGGGTATTCATGCAAAAGTGTAAGCTCTGCGTATTTGTATAAGTCAATTATAAGAAATTTATTTTATTCGATCAAGACAAATTTAGTGACTGTATCAACGGTTGACTTGATGATGACTGATTGTTCAAAGAGATCGAATGTTACATTGTACCATCGCACAGTGCGGCCGAATGCATCTTTTTGCGGCCAAAAGTCCAAAATAAAATGTTTGAAATAGGGGTTTTTTGTCATCAGGCTGTCTAAAGGAGACCCCTAGGAGCCGAAAAATGTTCGAAGTAGAGTCTCTTGCCGCAAATCCCTCCCATAATCTTAGTCTGAATGTGGCTGCTAAGTTAACGTAGTCACGCGTAGTTAAGATAGGCTAATGGACACTTCCATCAAAACACGTGTAAAAGTTTTTATTTCCAAGCAAATCTATTGCAATAAAATGGAATCAACAGCTGCAGGTGCGTAAAATAAATTAAATAATTTCTGAATAAAAATTCCTAAATAGTACATTGTTAGACAGAGATATGTCGACACTATTTATTTACTTGAAAAAAGAAAAAAAAATATTTGTTTGAGTGAAAACTTTTTTTTCTTGCTGTTTCGTGTTCTCAAAGCTATTTAAGATAGTTAATAAAAGTATTGTGTACCAAATAAAATAAAATTCAGCTGCCCGTAGCTGCCCGTTGGGTTTTTTTATGCATTTAGGTACTAGTACGGTCTAGAACGCCAAAAAACGCACGATTTTTGGGAATTTTTTTCTCGGAAACTTTATTAGTTAATAACATAATTTTTTTTTTAAATAATGAATACATGCGCCAAGAATACAATTTTTTTTAAATTTTTGAATCTATGCCGAATTATAGAGGGCGCAAACGTCGACTCATCAAAAACTACATTGTCCCATTGCGGACAGTTTATCTCAGGATTGGCTGGACTGAAACAAAAAAATAAAGTGGGTTATTTAAAGGAAGGTTTCTTACGAAACAATTTACCACAATTTATTTTAAAAGTAAAAAAAAAAACAAAAAAATTTAAGCTTTAAAAAAAAATATTTTTTTTGCAATTTTTTTGGCCATTTTCAGGTCGCCAGTTTTTTGTTCATAACTTTTTTGTCAAATTGTGTTAAATTGTCTTAGAAAACATAAAAACAATCAAGTTGCAACAAGTTTTTTGAAAATCGGTTCAGTAGATCCGGAGATTAACTGTCCGCAATGGGACATGGGTGATATGCATAAAAGATAGTAAATGCTTTTACTTGAGAATTTCTAAGTAATTACTTTTTTTGATATGCATAAAAATGCAGTAAATGCTGAAAATAAAGTATTTACTTGAGGCCACAGTACTTACTTTTTTCGGATGAACTTTTTCAGTAAATACTTTATTCCGTATGCATAAAAAGTAGCAAGTACTTTTTTTTTGTAGGAATTACTTCTTTTTTTCAAAGTCAAAGGATAGCAACATAAAAATTAAAAGTACATACTTTTTTTGATTTAAACACATAACTATGTAGCTTCGAAACCATAAAAACTTACAGTCTTAACTCTATTCTCAAAGGATTCACGTCGCTGATATAAATTAAAATTAAGTTACTGTTGACTGTACTGAAATGGCGGAATTTGTACGCGTTAGTTTACAAAAAGTCTATAAAAGTCGAAGATCGGGTTCAGAATCGAATTTTAAACAACTCTATCGTTTTGAGAGGGAAAACGTAGATTGGTTGAGTGAATACTTCATTGGTAAGTCATTGCAAAATCGTAATTTGTAGTTTTAAAACTTGACACACCCTTACTATTTGGAGCCTTTTGTTAGTTCGCGGAAATGGTGTAAAACTTTCTATTTTCTTATACGCCTGTTAACTTAAAAATATAATTTATAATTTTACAAGAAGCAAACACTTATGAAAACTGTTATACGAGGGCGGGTCAATAAGACACAGATTTTTTGATAAAAAAATAATTTTATTTTTCAACGTAGTCTCCCTTGAGCTCTATACACTTTGTCCAACGCTTATCCAATTTTTTTATCCCTTCCAAAAAAAATGATTTGTCGAGGTCCTCAAAATAGGCCTTTGTTTGCGAGATGACTTCATCATTGGAGTCAAATCTTTTTCTGACTTAAATTTGATGGGCTCACTTGGCAAGTTTTTTTTATGCCCAATTCGAAAGGTTTTAAAAACTTGACCAGTGAACCCATCAAATTTTAGTCAGTAATCATTAAATAATAAAATTTCTCTATTACATTGTAGCTGTTTCAACATTATTCTACTTTAAATATTCGGTATTAAACCTTCATGAAGTAAGAACTTGGCGTACTTTTAGATCTCAGTACTTTTCACGGCTGACTTGTTACACAAAGGTTTTTGTATAGAAGAACTTGACTCTTTTTTAACATTTATGTTTTTGGTCTGATAGGGATTAAACGGTTAATCTGGCAAAAAACTATTTGCTTACTAACCCGATAAGAAAAAAAAAGTATTTACTATCAATTTCCGATGAATTCTAGTATTTACTGGGATGAATTTAGTATATACTGAAAGTATTTGCCAGTTAGTAAGTACTAAACTTTATGCATATGGAATGAAGTAAATACTTTAAATTTAACCATTTGCTTTAAGTTATAGTATTTACTATTATCTTTTACTTGTAGTAAATACTTCCGTTTTATGCATATCACCCAATGTGTTTTTTGATGAGTCAACGTTGGCGCCCTCTATAATTCGGCCAAAATAAGAAAATTAATACAAAAAAAAAAATGTTCTTGTACTCTTGACACATGTATTCATTATTTTAAAAAAAATTATATTATTATCAAATAAGTTTCCGAGAAAAAAATCCCCAAAAATCGTGCGTTTTTTGGCGTTCTATAGACCGTACTAGTACCTCTTAATTTACAACAATATCCCTGGTATTGTATGCCTATGTAAGTTCACAAACTTTTAATTCATGGCCCCGAAATAATAAAATATTCAGTGTTACCTATCTGTCAAATGTAGGAAGATGCACAAGAAGCATGTAATAATTTTTTTTAAATCTATCAAGCTAATTTCGCAAGAAACCATTATCGTCAAAAGACAATGGAGGATGTTCTTAAAAGAATCATTATCGCATCGGATCCATTAATATCTAGTTGTCGGGAATTACCTCTAAAACCACTTAAATCTTTGTCTAAAGACTGTATTAATTTGTTGGCACCTCCACCTGTAAATAATCAAACAGAAGCTGACCAACAATCTTTTGACAGCTCTTCCGCTTCTGAAACAGATGTAGATGATTGTGACTGTTACGAGATGTGCAATGAAAACTTTTTCATGTAAATATCGGATTAACTTATATATTGTTCACTCATATTGCATTTTGTATTTCTAAATTTATCATTTATAAATTACTGTGTTCGATATCAATAAAAATATATAAATATTTTGTTTCCATTTTTTTTGTTATATATTGCCATATAGCATTCCACCATTTTGAATTTGTTCATTTTTAATAAATTTTCAAGTGCATGCCCTAATAATATCAAAACAAAATTTTTTTACCAACTATCAAAGTTATTTCATTTTTGATAAGTTTTTTTCGTATGACATGACGCCATATTAGGTCGGCCATTTTGAATTTGCTAATTCTGATAACAGATTCGTAATCAGCGACCCCAAAAACCCCTATATACCAATTTGTGGATCATTCTGTACGTTTTTCGACTTTTGGCCGCATAAAGCGGCTTTCGGCCGCACTGTGCATCGTACGATACTAAATTCTCCAAAAACAAATCATCTTTGTATAAACAAGTGCATTTGGAATAGCGGCTGAGAGGATTAAAAGATTAACAAGGCTTAAAGTTTTTAAGTCAATTACACAAGTATAGGGTATAACTCGACTGTGTTTGGTAATTTAACAGAATAATTATAATTATAATATAATTTATAATTATAATATAATTTATATTATTATAATTAATTATATATTATTAAGAATTAAATTCATTTAATGATAAAATCATTTAAATAACAATTATTAAAGAAAAATAATATCATTTCTGAACACGCCGGCCCCCCTGAAGGAATTCAGGAACATGGTAAGATCGCCAGCTTGGTTATTGGGCGTTTAAATAAGCCATTTTTGGTTCGAAGAGACACCAATCGTACCAGGCCGTCATCCCCTGGATGAAGAATTTCGATTCGCCCCAAAGCCCATTTTGAGCCTTGTAACATATTTTGTATTAGTTGCCATCTCCCAAGCCGATTAACTGGAACTTCAAGGTTGCTTGGCTCCGGAATTGCTGTGTATGGTCGGCCTATAAGAAAATGAGATGGAGTTAGAGGGTTCAAATATGAATCTGAAATAGAACAAAGTGGCCTGGAATTTAATAAGGCCTCAATTTGAGAGAGCAAAGTTGTCATTTTCTCAAAGGTCAAAGTATTGTTCCCTATAACACGACGAAGATGGTGTTTAACACTTTTAACGCCTGCCTCCCAGAGCTCACCAAAGTGCGGGCTGTGTGGTGGAATAAACTTCCACCTTATACCTTCATTCGCCAACGTCTTTGGTATTTGGGCACTATGGTTTTTAGACCGAACCAATCTGTACCAATCCGAGAGAGTGTGTGCAGCTCCACGGAAGTTAGTACCGTTGTCCGATTAGATGATACTGCACTTTCCCCTTCTAGCGATGAATCTCCGCAAAGCCGCTAAGAACGCATCCGTTGACAAATCGCTTACCACCTCCAGATGCAATGCCTTTGTTGCCATACACACAAACATCGCTAAGTAGCCTTTTATAAATTTAGGGTTCCTTCCTCTGGCTAAGCGAAAAGTGATAGGGCCAGCATAGTCACATCCAGTTTGATCAAAAGCGAATGATGGAAAGCCGCGAAGAAGGCAGATCTCCCATCAGCTGCTGTGATGTGGCTTCACGTTGACGGAAACAACAAATACATGAAGTCTTCATGAGTACACGAAACATTGGCAACTACAATTTCTTTCCTACTCTCTGGCACCTCCTTCAGTATTTCACCCACCCCAGAAATAGGCTAACACTCATAGCTTCTTGAAAGCCATTCTGGTCCTTTCCACCAAATTTCCAGATCAATTAATTTACTAGGCACTACCCTTGATGCGCAATCCGCTGGATTCTCCTCAGAGCGAATATGGTTCCAATTAGAGCGGGCTAGAATATCAAGTATTTCTGACGTCCGATTGGCGACGAAGGTATTCCAACGCCGGGTTGGAGCGGACATCCAGGCTAACACAATTTGCGAGCCACAAAAGGCAAAGGTTTGAATAATTTTACAGTTCAACGCATTTCGAACAAGTTGCACCAAACGACTAAGAAGCAAAAAAGCTCCACATAGTTCAAGACGAGGAATGCTGAGTTGTTTTATTGGAGCGACGCGAGTTTTGGCAGAGACAAGTTGAACCTCGATTTTACCGTTTTCAGAAAGGCTTCTTGCATAGACCACCGCCGAATATGCCTTTTCGGATGCATCCGAAAATCTAATCAGCTCAAATCCTTCTACATTGACAGTACGCCTTCGCAAAATCTCCACCTTTTCAAACAAAAACAATTCTTCTCGATAGGAGATCCATTTATCGGATACCTCAGTAGGCAGTGGGTCATCCCATCCGATTTTCGTTCAATGTGCCCATAATTCCTGGAACAACATTTTTAACAATATGGTGGAAGGAGCCAGAAAGCCTAAATTATCAAAGATTTTGGAAATCTCTGACAGCAGAATCCTCTTAGTGGGATGAATCTTTAATAGAGATTTTGTAGTTGAAAATGTCACGATGAGGATTCCAAATTAATCCAAGCACCTTTGTCCAATTATTTGAAGAGTCACGATCAAGTGAAATTGTGGGTTCAAAGCTTGTTCCTTCTAATACTGGCCAGCAATTAGAACTCCATTTACTCAACTCTAGGCCCCCACAGGCCAACAGACTAATGAGCTCATTTTTAAGCTCCAAAATTTTGCTAACCGATTCTGCCCCGGTCATGATGTCATCAACACAACAATCATGCAAAACAGGGAGTGACGCAGTAGGAACTGATCCTTGTAGTCCAAGGCAAGTTGTTTCAAAACTCTCATTGCCAAAAAAGAAGCAGGTGAAGTACCGTACGTGATGTTACGCAACCGGTAGTGTACCACTGGTTCAGTAGGATTCTCTCGCCACACAATACGCTGAAAATCCCTATACTTGGGGTGAATCCAAATTTGCCTGAACATCTTTACGATATCAGTACCAAAAACATATTTGTGAATCCTAAACCGCAGGCAAACGTTGATGAGATTCCTTTGGAGAGGAGATCCTACATGAAGGTCAAAAACAAAGCGCAATTTATTTGTAACCACTGCATGATGTGGCAAATAAAAAACCTTCCCTGACGATGGTTCAATTTCGTTTTCCGGAATTTTCTCCATATGACCTAACTGCACCTTATCCCTCATGAAGCAGCAATATTCGGATTGAAGATTTGGTTGACGGGTGAAGCGTCGTTCCATTGAAAACAGCCTAGACAAAGCACTGGAGAAAGTGTTACTAAAAACTATGTCTTTGTGGCCGAAAGGAAGTTCAACGATGTATTTGTTGTCAGGCCCTCGCGAAAATGTGCTTACAAAATGGGTGTCTACTAAATCACCTGAATCCAACGAACGCAATTTAGGATATATCTCTTCAACTTCCCAAAAGGACCTTAAAAGTAGGTCAACATCCTCACCAATTCCAACTTGTAGCGACACAAGTCCTTCGTTGGGAATACAACCTGTTATCACCCACTCAAAAATAGTATTGTGAGCAACCAAATTACCAGCTTCGTCTGTCCGTAGACCCTCACGTAAAATACTCCAATCCTTATCAGATCCGAGTAAAATGTCAATAGAACCTGGTTTGTTAAAGCCTGGATCAGCCAACTTTAAATTATCCAACAACGCAGATTGATCAAAACGAAACGATTTCAAAGGAGTATTAGTAGTAATGCGATTCAAAATGAAAGCGTCAACTTCAACTTCATTGGAATCAACACAAGATTTAAGATTGAGCGAAACGACACTTTGAGTAACACAAGCTTCTACCGAAGATATACCTGATATTAGAAGACGAACACGACGACGACGAAGACCTAATTTCTTAACTAAATCCTCCGTAACAAATGATGCTTGGGAGGCGGTGTCTAGCAGTAGTCGACAATTATAAGCTTGGCCCGATGCGTTCATAACCTGCACAACAAAGGTGGGCAAAATCCCAGATGGGCGAATTTCATTATGTGAATGATGACTTGCAATTGAAACAGCACTAGATGTCGAAGCTTGGCCTACGTTCAAATTCAAATTGTTAGGTTCAACAGCCGATGACGATGAAACCATGTGCACGAGCACATGATGGCGAGCTCGACAATGCGGACAACGATTTTTAGAACGACAACGCGAAGCCGAATGATTACTGCCCAAACATCTGTAGCACAACTTTTGGTCTCGAGCAAAAGGAACGACGTGAAGGAATGGGCAAATCAATAAATTTAGGGCAATAAGGAAGCATATGATTTTCATGGCACATGGGACATAACTGTTTAGCAACTGCAAGGCTCTTAATGTTATTTGACGCACTATAGGGATGCGTTTTATATCTATTACCGGAAATTTTCGAATCACTTGTCTTAGTGGCGCATGCTTTTATAGCATCGTATCGTTTTCCCAAAAAATCAAGAAGCGTATCTATAGTTTCGGATTCGGAATTGTTTGTATGAAGAGACCAAGCCTTCGCGTATAAAAGTCTATTTTTTCGAGCAAAAGATATACAGTGATCCACAAAAGTCTGCGTGCAAGGAAGGAATATTTTTGAAAACTGCTGTTATTCACAAATTTAAAGTGATGTGTTTCAAAAAAAAAAATATTTTTTAATTAAGGAATAAAGGATACAAGGATTTTATTTTCAACAAAAAAAAATAAAATAATTATTCATAACAAGAAGAAATTAATAACAACAAAATAAACCTCTGAAATTCCTACACAAAAGTTTGCTTACAGCTGTAACAGAAATTGAAAAAAGTTAGTTAATATAGATAAATAATTATTTTTTTTTATTACTTTCGCTATTAATATTTGGTCGGATACCCTTTTAGCCTTATAACTACTTTCAAACGGTTTTGCATTGTCCCTACCAGTTTTTCTGTATAAGAACTATTGATCTTACTCCATTCAAGCAAGAAGGCTTCTTTTAACTGCGCCTTTTTGCGGATATCGTGGGTTCGGATCTTTTTTTCAAATTCATCCCAGCAGTGCTCGGTAGGGTTAATATCTGGACTCTGTGGTGGGTAGTGTTATATGCCAGCCATATGCGCGTATTATGGGCGATATATTTGGGGTCAATAATTTGCTGGAAGTCATTGTATATACCCAGAATTTCAGCACTTGTTTTTAAATTTCTTTTGAGGATATCGATGTATACATATTGTTCCATTGTTCCTTCTATTACTTCCAGCTTACCGACTCCTGAAGACGCCATACAGCCCCAAACCATAACACATCCAGCACCATGCTTGACAGTCTTAATTGTGCATCTGGGATTAAGAGCATCGTTTGGTCGTCGCCACACCCTCAAACGACCGTCAGAACCAAAAATGTTGTATTTTGATTCGTCGGAGAATATAACCTTACGCCAGAAGTCTGGAGGCTTAATTAATAATCAACTACCGCTCACTCAAAACTTATATAAACTTAATTTTTTGCTTTCAAAAAAAAACCAAAGACAATTATTTGCAATACGCGCATATTATGCAAAAACAAATTTTACCGATACTTAAACAGTAAGTAATGCAAGAAATATTCACCTGTACGCAGACTTTTGTGGAAGAATTTCAAATGTTTATTCTGTTTTTATTAATTTTTTGTGATGCGAATATTTTTTTTTATTTTTTTTTTTGTTGAAAATAAAAACGTGGTAAATTTCTTTTGGTGAAAAACACCCTTTTTGAAAATAGTTCACTTTACATTTGTGAATAACAGCAATTTTTAAAAAATATCTTCCTTGTACGCAGACTTTTGTGGATCACTGTATAAGCCATGGATCTCTCCCTTCGGTCTTAAGAGCCTTCAATCCACGATTAACCTCATCCGATTTGTCCACTAACCGACGCAAATGTCCACTATCCGCGACCGCTACGTTGGGAATTTTCAAAAAGCTTTCGATATAACTGTTAACAACGTATAACGGTTTATCATAACGGTGTTCAAGCTTATCCCATGCTTGTTCATAATTCGCGTCCGAAATCTCAATACCGTTAAGCAGTTTTGCGGCATCATTTTCTAAGAACGATTTCAAATATCGCATCTTCTGGGAACAGGAGAGTTTCTTACAATCGACACTCCCGAGGAACAATCACGACCACGAGCTTGTTTCAAAATATTCATGACTTAAGCAAAGTTCAAAGTTCAAACAGACGTGTGATTTGTAATTCAACTGAAAAACCGAATTCTCACTGACCGAGTCTAAAACGATAGAGATTTATCCAAAAAGCACCTCAAAGCAACCAACTAACCCAACTAGCAACAGAAAAGCAAAATCTTAACAGCAAAATCAGCGAAATCAACAACAAATATTATATACGATACAGTTTACCTCTGATACCAATGTATCTTGTCAAGTGTCCAAATGCAAATTCCAAGTTCCAAGCTAGTTCCAAAATAGTTTTAACATTTTACTTGCAAAAAATATATGAAACTAAATATCATTTCTGAACACTTCCATTTATGTCATTTTTGGTTGACAATAAACAGCTGGCCGATCGATGTGCAAACAAAAAAAGTTTTACAAAAGTAAATTGAATTTATGTTTTTGAAGTTAGCTATATTTCTTTAGGCGCGTTATGAAAAAATGATGAGTGAAATTAAAAAAAAAATCACATGTATGTAACACAAAATTCACAGGTTGACGTCACTCCGGCGACAAGTGAGCTCGATTCTAATATTGTGGCCATAACAACAGCTGAAGGACAATGACATGAAAGAATCGAAACAAAAATTGTTAATGTGTCAAAAATGTGTATAGGTTTGAAAGTTTGTTTACCATTAACTGTTTTCCTTTGGACTCCAGGATTGAGTGCTTAGTAGGTACTTCTCATTGCATTCAACAATTTAAAAAAATCATGAATTCTCTGTCTTTTATTGAATGATAATGAATTAAATAAATAAATTGGCACTCGAATTTCGAGAGCTGGGTCGGCTAGTATAAAAAAAACGTCCAGCACCGTCTAAAGAAAAAAATTAAATAAAAAGGAAATTAATTTTATTATTAATTAGTTAATAATATTCAAAGATTACTTACCAGCATTGTGTTCTTCCTGACGTGAAGTTGTTGCGAGGCAAGAGAAATAATGGGATGTTGGTAAGGTGGTGGGGTAGGAAAAATAAGGAAAGGATAGGAAATTAGGAAAGGAAAAGTTCAGAAAAGGGATATGAGTGGTAGGTTCCGGGAACGCGGCCTGCTTGCGATGCTCAGCTTAACTCGATGGAATGGGGGCGGATCTTGCTTCCGAAACCTTACCTCACCTGCAACAAAAAACACGTATCAGGCCTAAAAGAAAAAAAAATATCTAAATTTACAGCGGACGGACGACTACCACTTCAGGGCGTGTACACGGTTAGTACAAAATCTACCAATCTCTTACAATTAATTGTCAGAAGTTGGCTGACAATTCATTTTCAGATAGCCGGCTTAATACCTACCAATTAATTGTAAGAGATTGGTAGATTTTCTACCAACCGTGTACACACACAATTAATTGTCAGTTTTTGTTGGTTATGGAAACCGACAATTGAACCTTGGCTGCAAATTGTCTGACAATGAAAAAATTGTATGATGCTAAAAAACGAACATCTTACAATTTCTTCATTGTCAGAAATGTCAGACAACGATAAAAATTGGCAGGCCTGACAATAAATTGTGTGTGTACACGATTATCAAATACCTTACAATCTACAGTCTTACAATTAATTGTCAGATACATTTTCTGACAATTAATTGGAAGATTACACGATTGTCAGCTAGCGTACACATGATTGTCAGATTTCTTACAATTAATTGTCAGACGATGATCTAACAATTTATTGTCAGACAAATTTTCTGACAATTAATTGTAAGACTACACGGTTGGAAGACATTGTAAGCATGTTTTTCACTGACAGATCTGACAATATTGTAAGATCTACCAATCGTGTACACTTAGCTTAACAAACAAAAAACTATTTATCAATTCTGTGACAGGGGTATTTCCTAAAGATATCTGTGGTACCCTTTATGATACTTGCGGACTTTGAAATCTCAAGTTAAAATCTTCCTACCTCAATAGAGCTCTTTTGAAGGGGGGAATTACTATCACCAAAGAAGGTGGTTTTTATGGCTCGCGAATAAAGAAAAACACTTTAGAAACACAACCTTATCACTCACAAGAATTATTAAAACTAATAAAATTATTCAAAATGTAGTGAATAATTGAATCAAACTAAATTTAACAGAGAAAAACTAACAAAAAACTAAGAAAACTTCAACGCCGCTTAAAATCTAACATCCTTAGAATACAAAATACCCAAGTACTGAAAAGCGTTTCCAGTGGTATTTGTATTTAATCTTTTTGGGTCTACTTGACTAACCAATTTGGCCGATGCAGGAAATTGGAGCAAGTATAATTTCTTATTTATTGGTATATATATGTATATCGTACTTTAATATTGGTTTATGTATGTTCTTAACTTGGATATGCTTGTTTTTCTTCTTTTGTTTTTTTTTTCTTTGTTAAATAGGACTCACTGCGCAGTTGTTCAAACCGTATTTTCTTCAACTTTTGAGCAGGCCCCGTGTGGAAATTTTCTCGTTCTGGGAGCTTGAGATGGTTTAACCGAATCCAATATTGTTTGGTTCAGGGCTCTCCAAATAGCAACCGCACTCTCGTCGCGTTGGGTAAAGTATCCTTTGAGGAACCAGCGGACGAGTGAGGACAAATGGCTATCAAAGGCAGCTTCCACAGGTGTCCAGCATATAACGATCCAGGAACAATAATAGAGTCTTCTCGTTTTTTTCCATAAATTTATGAAAATTCTGCTATTGTAACCTACAAACGTTTTTCCACTTTTTAGCATACGCATTCAATAAATTGTTATATTTAAAACTCACCCTAGTATTTTATTTATATGGATATATATATATTAATTTTAACTTTTAAATACGAAAACTGGCATCAAACTGACCTTAAACGATGGCCACATAAGTATATTAATCTAAATTTAAATACAAAAAGAATTCAATGAATCTTCATAATCCGAACGGAATTAGAAAACAAAATTATTACCACGTACAGTATAACCGATTCGAATTTCTTACACCTTTTTAGGTAAAATTACACTGAGCCAGTGAAGCTTCGGCGTTTGAAAATCTTGTTCAACCGTCCGAGTAAGTTTTCGTTCTACTCCTAAGTCACCAGATTCATTTGCGGTGCAAGAATCATCCCACTTAATTACATAGCTGGGCATTAACTCGTTAATCCGTTAATCGTTAATTAACGAAGTTAAAATTTTGATTAACGGATTAAATTTTAAGTTAACTTTTAAAAATGTTAACGGACACGTTAAATCCGTTAATCTACGTTAATCGTTAATCCAATGCCTACTATTTACCGTGCGGCGCGAAAAACAGGTTCAGACAAGTATGAGGCAAGTGCCGTGCGGCACGTGCCGCGGGTGAAACAAAAATAGCTAGGTATGTATTATATTTTGACGGCGCGTGCGAGTGAGAAAACTGCGAAGAGATTCGTTTCGTTTGATCATTTCATTATGCCGGTCGTCCACTATGTGCGCGATAAGTTCAACCAACTTCGTTCAACTTTTTATTCAACTCTTTCGTTGGATAAACGAATTTACAACCTCTTACACTTAGTGCAGCAACTTACGTAATTCACGTTGAGCAACTAATGTTGAACAAAATGCGCTTGGAACCCCGTACACATAATTGACCAACTTTCCCATATGTTGATTAACCACGCACACCTAGTTGATCAACTCTTAAAACTTATTCCAGTGTTGAATAGCTCCTTACACCTAGTTGACCAACTTACTCAAATGTTGTACCAGGTTAGTACACTAGTTGATAAACTTGTTCGATTTTGACAGAAATTTTTTTTTTCGAGTTGATCAACTACGTTTTCGATATTGTTGCTCAACCAGTTGATGAACGAGTTGATACCTTCGTACACTTAACCAAGGATCACTCGTTGGCGAACGCGTTGAACGCACCACGATGAGTATGATTTCCCCTAAAAAAAAAAAGTGGCTGCCGCATTAATAATATTAGAAAATGAACGACAAAGGAAGAACAGCCAAGACGATTCTGGGTAGATGATTTTTTCTTGAGTCGCGAAGAAAATTGTTTTTTCAATGAAATATATGAGAAATTAAAATCGATTGATCCCACCACGCCCGTGAATTCGAAGTTTAGGCAATTGCATTTTCGAGGAAATTTGAGACCAAGCCAATTCCCTGGCATCTCGATTTTTATAAGAGGAGCTCTTAATGTCCTATATATTGGGCTTTTCCTCAATTGCTGAAATTATTTGCAAAATTAATTCCGTGGTCCACTCTGATTTGTTATCACCTTCCATGACGAAAAACCAAAATAAACTACAGTTTTCAAGTTGCAACAACTGCAAGTTCATGGCAACGCAATAGTTCAACCGCGTTGACACATTTCACTGCAGCCAACTTGAAATGCAGTTGATCAACGCGTTGAACCAATAATGTGCAACACATTATCTTGAAAATGTTGCTCAACGTGTTGATCGAACATTTTCAAGGAGCAACACGAGCTCGTACGCAATTCGTTGAGCAACGGCCATCAACTAGATCCAACCCGTTGGTTGAACAGAATTGAAGGCACCGTACATTAGAGTTGAATGCGTTGAATTCGAAATTTGTGCGTTGATCGCCTATTGGACGACCGGCATTACTTAGCGCCGGTGCTCAGAGTAAAAAATATGAAAATAGCAATTTTTATCACATGTTAACGGATTAACGATTAACGTTAACTTTCGTTAATTTTTACGAAATTTAACGCTTTAACGTTTAACGAAGCTAACTTTTTTAGTAGCAGATTAACGATTAACGAAGTTAACTGTTTGATTAACGGTGCCCAGCTATGCTTAATTACAGCTATTCCTCCACCCACTTTATTTGTATCATCCGATCAAACTGAACCTCCGCTAGAAATTCCTCTTCCTCATATTTTGTTATTGTTTTTAAATGTCAATGTGTTAATTTCTACCACCGATGCTTCTGTTTCTGACATTTCGGAAATGTCACTTTACTTCAGAAAATATCCCATATCAAGTTTGACTAATAGAGGGCGTTAGGAATGATAAAATCTTAGGCCCCGACATCAGTAGGTCTGTTTAATAAACCAAACGAACTTTTACCAACTCAGACACAAATGTTCAACCATTCAACAAATAGAAAATGTCTTAAAAAAAAAAAAATGCTGAGGTTCTCAACGTTTATTTGCCATAATAATGTGCTCAGTGATTTCATCATGAGATTTTGTCAGGCGTCCGTAACAAAGTCCATGTTTGTTTTAATATTTCTCATATATTTTTTTATTAATCAAAGCCATAATTAGTTGTTCCGTTCTGAGATTGTAATTATAGCTTTGTCCCGTTTCGCCCAAGGGAAAAAGGGGCAGAAAGATATCTACTATCAAATGCGCAGAAATCATTCTAGCAGTGTTGTTCATCCATCGGATGAACTTTAATGGATTTAGTTACGGTTTAAGTCTAGGATAAGTACTCGTAGTATTAGTATAGTAAGGAAGAAAAGTATATTTGAATGGATAGGTAATTAGATAAGATTGATTAATTTAAGATAAATATTAAGATTATATTAGAATTAATTTAGATTAGAGTATTATACCATCAACTTCGGAAAAAACGATATTTTTGGAAAAAGAATTTTTTTTTGTTAAGATTGAGGTAAATGAAAAGTGATTGCTATAGATAATGTAATATATTATATGTAATATATCTATTATATACCAAATTAGAATCTACTAGAAGATTTGGAATCACTAGGAATTCTTGCGAGGAGTTAATATTAACAACGAAATCAGAGGTATGTGATCATAAAATGGAAAGTTTAAAGGTTGTTTGTCTGACGTGTGATTTTGTTTTAACCAGGTTTAGGCCAGAGATCTATCATAAGATCTAGAAAGATCATACGCAGAAGTCTAGGCCTCTGCCAATTTTTTTATCTTCTTGGTTTGCGGTTCTTGACCGTCAGCGAGGGCATCCTTTGAAGAAAAAAGCATTTCTTTGTTCAAGGAAACAAGGGAACAAGCTTTAAAGAAGACAAAGACCATCAGCATCAACAGAGGGTATTATATGTACATATAGCCCATATAAATATATACATAGATATCCCACTGGAGATATACAGGGTGATTGGCATAAGGTGTGACAAAAAGCTAGAGCGTGTAGGTTGGACTTAGACAAGAAAAAAATCGTATGGGAGGGGGGGTCTATTTCCCCCCGTTTAGGCGGGAGGGGCAATTTAAGAAAAAAGTCACTTAAAACAGAAAAAAAATTATTAAAAAATAACGGTGATACCTATAGAGTAATGCTATAGCATTTTGAAAATCCAGAAATACATTCTTTAATTCTGTTTTTAAATAAAGTTGTTCGAGTGAATAGTTTTTGAAAAATTAATTTTCAAATTCAAAATTTTGAAAAAAAAAAATTAAATTTTTTTTTTAAACAATTTTTTTTCAAAATTTTACGTAATTAAGTATTATTTTTTTATTCAATATTCAATGCTCTTATTAATTTTTGATCAAACACAAAAAACCGGATGTCAAAATGTTTTGTAGTTTTTGAGAAAATCAAAAATAACAAAAACTACTTTTGTTCTAAGGAAAGCCTTTTATTTTAGTTTTTACGTTTTTGGATTCTTATGTAGGTGAATTTACGATTGAAAGGATTAACTTTCTTTTTACTATTCTTTTAATTATCGTCTTATAAGCATACAATAATGTGACAAAGTACTGGATTAACCATATTTCACACATTTTTTCATTGAGAACACCTGCGTGAGAGCATTGAATTAATATTGACCTGCGAATGTTTTTTTAAATAATGCAACGTTACACGCCCTAACTAGTGACAGAAAAGTGCAATTGCGAAATAAGAACAAAAATGTTCCTGAATCTTGAAATCAATTTAAATAATAAATACATGCATATTTAGATAAAATACATAATTACTGTTTATTTAAAGTTAATCCTTTCTTTCGTAAATGCACCTAAGCCAAGCCGACCCCACCATAATAAAAAAAGTGGCAGGTCAATTTTAAACCAATGCTCTCACGCAGGTGTTCTCAATGAAAAAATGTGTGAAATATGGTTAATCCAGTACTTTGTCACATTGTTGTATGCTTATAAGACTAAAATTAAAAGAATAGTAAAAAGAAAGTTAATCCTTTCAATCGTAAATTCACCTACATAAGAATCCAAAAACGTAAAAACTAAAATAAAAGGCTTTTCTTAGAACAAAAGTAGTTTTTGTTATTTTTGATTTTCTCAAAAACTACAAAACATTTTGACATCCGGTTTTTTGTGTTTGATCAAAAATTAATAAGAGCATTGAATATTGAATAAAAAAATAATACTTAATTACGTAAAATTTTGAAAAAAAATTGTTTAAAAAAAAATTTCATTTTTTTTTTTCAAAATTTTGATTTTGAAAATTAATTTTTCAAAAAATATTCACTCGAACAACTTTATTTAAAAACAAAATTAAAGAATGTATTCCTGGCTTTTCAAAATGCTATAGCATTACTCTGTAGGTATCACCGTTATTTTTTAATATTTTTTTTCTGTTTTAAGTGATTTTTTTCTTAAATTGCCCCTCCCGCCTAAACGGGGGGAAATAGACCCCCCCCTCCCATACGATTTTTTTCTTGTCTAAGTCCAACCTACACGCTCTAGCTTTTTGTCACACCTTATGCCAATCACCCTGTATAAAGGTATTTGTAGAAGTAAAAGGGTGTTTCGCAAAGTAAAAAGGGGTGAAGAACAGCAGACGTAGAGGAAATTGAACATCCCAGAAAAGTGAAGAACAGGAAGAAAAGTGAAGAACAAGAAGAAAGTAAGAAAGAAAGGATTAAGTGAAAAAGAAGAACTTAAAGAACAATTTTGATAATTTTTTTAATTAAACATACCTAAAATTTTGCTTTTGAATAATTTAACGTAGATTACATAAGTGTAACATTGGGTTCTCCAAATCTTTTTTTTTGTTTGTAAGAAATTATTTTTTTGAATACTTGATGGTTGAATTAAAAAAGTTTAAAGTGATAAAGTGAATTGGTCTACGCCCGTTTCTCCAGCGTGGCGAAAAGTAATTACATATGTTCTTGTTGCTTTGTGGATATAAAGATCCCTTTGATAACCTTTAAGGTAAATTTTCTTTTTTTCTTGGTTTTAACTTTTTTGTTGTAAAGTTAAGAAAAGAAACGAGTGGGAGAGCTCGATTTAGTTTTTTTTTTTGAATTTTTTTATGAAGATAATTTTGAATAAAGTCGTAATTTGAAACATTTAAAAGTAAACAATCATGGTGTGCTAATTTCATAGCTAGTGGCGTGTGGAAGTTTGGTGAAGCCGTCCAGATGTAGGTATTGTTTGAGGACATGACAGACTAACTTTTCTCTACTGACTAACTCGTGACTGGTTGGGTCGTTATAGGGGCTATTTCCACCAAAAGAGGCCATAGAAATAGCGAAGGAAGTATCTTCAAGATACCTTGGGTGGGTGGCCAGACCTTCGCAACAACATCAGACGAACGCTTGGAATTCAGGGCGACGTTATTGGGGAGGAATAAAAAGGAGGTGCTTTAGGGAAAAGTTTTACATATTTTTTTTTGGTTTAGGGATTAGTTTTAGGTTAGGGCTTATTTTTTTATATACTTTTTTTTCAATCATTTTTTTTACTTGCTTTTTTTATTATTTTTCTAGGTGAAGGGTTTTTCAGTTAAATTTTTTTGTTAGTTCGGTGAGCGGTTTTTCAGTTAATTTTTTTTTATTAAGGTTAGTTTTTTTACTTTAAAAACTTTAATTCGAAGTATCAAATTTTTGTTTTCTCTTAGATATCGTCAGGGTTCTCAGGTTTGTGTCATTTGACACAGGAGGTGTACTGAGAGGTGGCAAGAACCACCCCATACGACCAGCTAAAGCCGAGTGATCGCAAGCGTGCCGCAGCCTCCTCCAGTACACCGAAGCATTCCTCCATGAAAACCTGGCTCCTAACAAGTAGTATGATACTAATACCTTAAAAATAGGCTGTTTAAAATTTTGAGCCAATGATTTTAAATTTAAAACAAAAATGAACAATTAAAATACGAACAAATTTTCAACTAAAATCCAAGCTAAATTTTGACGTATAAGACCTTTGTGGAGAATATGTTACAGAAACCAATTATTCTCTAACTCATTTTAGCGACGGAGTAAAGTTACTTCAACTTTACAACGGCTCTAATCCTGAAAACTTTATTTATAATGAAAATGCACGAGGACTAGCGGTGGAATAAGCTAAAACTGGTTCATAGAAGGTTTAAGGCCGTTTTAGTATCTAAATGTCATTTTGAGATGACATCTTGTGAAATTTACAAAAAGGAGTGTAAGCAATTTTTTTTTCGTTTCTTACCTTTTTGCATTAATAAATTATTTATATTTTCCAAATGCTCTAACAGTTGTACGGTATTGGGAACGCAATGTGGTTGGAACATTCATTTATTGGATTTGAACTTTATACAATCCAATTTTAAATGTATCCAATTACAAATATGCACAATGATAATAAAATGAATAATAATGAAAATCAACTGGGGTTTGCTTTACGTGTATAATAACCAGAGTTTTAGATTGGTGAATTTTTGCCCAGTATATTTGACATAAGGAAGGCGTAGCTAATACGGCTAAGAAAATATATTATAAATAAGGATTTGTTTGACGTGGCGTAAACCCGAAGTAAGTGCTTCGGCTCGGTTTAACTATTCCGAGGTTGAACCCAGTATTAATGAAAAATAATAAATAAGGCTGTAAATGAATAATTTTCAAAAAATTAAAAGAATTTGCTTTAAAGTGTGATTTTTTTAAGAATTAATTGAGTGATTTTTGCTGCAGTAGTATGTAGAAGAAACTTCTGTCTTCAAATATTCTTCCATTTCAAATATATGTATATTATGAAATATACGTGGAGAACAAATACATATAACAGACAGTTATTTTGTGCGCTCAATTTTGACAGATAAGTTATGTAAAGTTCGAAGAGAAATTTTGATATTTAAGCTGGAGCAGAGTACCCTCTGAGCTAAAATACCTGACATAATTTTAGCTTGGCTAAATTTTGGAGAATTTTATATGGCAGATAAAATTTATTTTGATCTGTGTACCAGGCTTTACAACTGAAAAAGTAAAGAAAACATTATTGATAAAAAATAAAACTAATAATAACAAAACAAATTGTATATAAATTGTAATAGTAAAACACAATTTTGTTCCAAGATTTAACAAAAATGACGTAATCATATACCTAATAAAACGGCAAACATGTTTTTTTGTGGTACACTTTTCGCGGCCCACTAAAACCGAAGGGACATAAATTACATATTAAACGAAAGCATTTTTTGCATAGATGTGCAGAATACCAAAATTATTTAAATATACTACACAGAAATTGTTTAAAACAACAAATAAAAATTGCAAAAAAATGACCGGAAAGCAAAAAAATTTACAAATGTCAAATCGACTAGCGAAATCTGTTGCTGAATAGAGCATACATTTACACTATAATGTCATACAGTTTTAGCACAGATAATTATATATAATTATAATTATCTGTGGTTTAAGGCCGGTATTCACCGAGCGCTCATAACTTAAGAAGCTCATAAACCTATTCACCAAGCAATATAAGTGAAGATCTACGAGCGCTCTTAAAAGTTAGGAGTGGTCCCGACCACTCCTAACTTACGAGTGCTCTCTCCGAAAGTTTGTTCGCTTGTGCGTGTGCCACGCACGCATTTGACTTGAATCCATGTGAGCAATGCCAAGTAGAAGAGTATCCATTTGCTGTCAAGACCAACATTCCACAACATTTCACAGTTTGGGTATGCCTGAACAAGAGAGAGTGGCTCTCATTTTCGAACTTCGAAAAACACTTGCGAGTGGTTGGTGAATACCCCAGAGAAATTTCAAGTTAAGAGCCTCGTAAAGTTAAGAGCCGTTTAGGAGCGCTCGGTGAATACGAGCCTGAGTGTAGTAAAAGTTAGAACCATTAATAATACAGCACATTTTGTTCACTTTTCACTCTTTGAAGTTGAATGTATTTAAGTCTTAAAGTAATAACTACATCTATCGGGCAATTTCTGTGTTAGACTAGGCGCGCACATTCAATTTTTAGTTGCACATCTGTTTGGTTGCTTATAGAAAACAGATGAACTATTTGGTTGAATGTTCGCGCAGGTGCATATAATTATATGTTACACAAAATAGCGAACTCTGTTTGGGCAATCGTTTAGTTTGTATCAAAACACAAACTTTTTAGTTGCTCGAACCAATCAGTTGCGAAACTAAAAATTTAATGTGCGCGCCTAGCCTTAGTGTTTTCAAAAAGTGAAAAAGTGAAATTTAGAACCATTTCAACTTTTACTTTTTGTGTTTTTCGAGATGGAAGATAGAAATTTGAAATGAGTTGGAAAAAGAGAGCATGTAGTTCTAGCTTTATTCTATGCGTTACTGTTTTCAAATCTTACCTGAAAATAAAATATCCCCCTGGTTTGACAAGAATGCGTTAATATTCTCAAATACGTTAACAAACAAACAAAATATCAAATTCGAATTAGAGCTGAGTAAATCGTTCATTTCAAATGATTTAATCGTTCAACAATCGATTACGAAAATGATCCGATTATTTCAACCAACCGATCATTCGATCATTTTCATTTCACTGAAATGATTCAATACTGACTTATGATTGACTTATGGCTTTGATAGTTCTCACAAAATACTCTATTATTGTAAGCCATAAATTGCCAAGTAACATCGAATGATGGCTACTTTGTACATGGATTAAAAAGTGTTAAAAAAGTTTTCGGCTGATATTTTGTACGATTTGCACTTTGTACGTCATAACTGAATTCGTCCTCTATTCGTCAAGTCATAAACTGTCAAATTCCATCAAAGGATGGCTAAGATTTCGATGGATTAAAAAACGTCTATAAATATCTAAAAAAAAAGTATTTTATTTTTTGCTCCGGAAAAGAGCAATTTTAGGGCTTTCGGCTGACATTTCGTACGAAATACACTTTGTACGACATAACTGAATTCGTCCTCTATTCGTCAAGTCATAAACTGTCAAATTCCATCAAAGGATGGCTAAGATTTCGATGGATTAAAAAACGTCTATAAATATCTAAAAAAAAAAGTATTTTATTTGTTGCTCCAGAAAAGAGCAATTTTAGGGCTTTCGGCTGACATTTCGTACGAAATACCCTTTTTACGTCACAACTAAATTCGTCCTCTATTTGTCAAGTCATAAACTGTCAAATTCCATCAAAGGATGGCTAAGATTTCGATGGATTAAAAAAGCCCATAAATATCCAAAAAAAAAGGTATTTTATTTTTTGCTCCGGAAAAGAGCAATTTTAGGGCTTTCGGCTGACATTTCATACGAAATACACTTTGTACGTCATAACTGAATTCGTCCTCTATTCGTCAAGCCATAAACTGTCAAATTCCATCAAGGGATGGCTACGATGTCGATGGATTAAGAAACGTCCAAGAATCCACATTAAACATACCGGATTCTGATACACCAAATAATATCAGTTCAACCCAACAACTGTTTTTGCGGCCTACAACATCAACAACCAATCTGCAACGTGTCAAAAATCTGCAATGTGTCAGAAATGTGTATAGGTTTGAAATTTGTTTACCATTAACAGTTTTCCTTTGGACTCCAGGATTGAGTGCTTAGTAGATACTTCTCATTGCATTCAACAATTTAAAAAAATCATGAATTCTCTGTCTTTTATTGAATGATAATGAATTAAATAAATAAATAGGGTGAATAACCCGCAACTCCTTGAGCTTAGTTCTGTAGGATGTGTGAGTTGGATGGGAGGGAGACGGTCGAGGTCTCATCATGACTCATTCACCATGGATTATGGAAGTAACGGAGCGCTTTACCCTAGTCTTTGACTAGGTGGCATTGGGGCTTGTACTATGTTGGTTTTATGTGTTCTTGTGGTAGTTTTGGCCATATGTCGTTGTGTCTGGGTTCACGGCAGGGCTGAGTGCATGTATTATCAATGTACGCCCCATTTTAATATGAGGTCTCCTGTTGTGGTGTTGAACGGCTTGGATAGTGCTTGCCTCCATCCGATTTCATTTGGAAGTTCAGGTGTTCCTTCGAGGAGCACAGTGGACAGGTTTTTATTGTGCGTATGGGTGTGCACATCCGCCTATTGACTTCTACCTTCGTCCATTGTTAGGTTGGTTTATCCATTGTATATATATTTGAATAGTACTATCATGAATAGGAACGCGACTAGGCGAACCAAGCGGCACCATAATTACTAAATTAGCAGAGATGCCTATGGCAGAGTTTTAACAGATAGACATTTAATACATGACAGTGACAGCAATAGGAATACTGTATATAAAGTAGGAGAACAAAGGCACATACTATGTACATTGGAGTAGAATGTAGGTGTGTATGGGGATTTGGTAGTTGTTATTTTCTGTAGGCAAATATTTTCAAGGTCAATACTTTCAATACTTTTTTTGGCGATTACGTATTTTTTGGGATAGAAGAAAATTATTTCTGTGCATATTGTCGTCTGAGTTATATCTTGTTCAAAAGAGCATTTTTGGCGAAATTTAGTTAGAAATGCAGTTTTTATAAATCAAACATGCTCTTTCGAATGGCATACTCCATTTCTTTCTATCTCTTTTAGTTTTTAAGTTATGAAGAACTATTATGTTCAATAAACCACTTTATTAAACATTTGAGTTCGACTACAGCTAAACGGCTCGGCCGATTTCCTTCAAACTTGGTAGATGTTTTTTTCTTTGGATTTTTTTTCGAAATTTCATAAATATTTTTTTTTCTCAAAAACTGTCCCACAGATTTAAAAAAAAAAAAATCATTTAGTTAAAGCTAGGCATTGTATATATATACAATGAGCTAGGTAATGGTTGAAAAAAATTTTACAAAAAATTGTTATTTTTGGTACTCCCCTTGGGACCATTTTTTTGTTTTCGATTTTCTCAAAAACTGTACGACGGATTTTGATAATAAAAAAATGAGTGGTGAAAAAAAAAATTTTTCTCATGAAAAAATTTCTGTAAGTTTTTTCCGTCAAAACAATGGGATGCACATTGTTTTGCGTGAAAAAAAATTGTGGTGAGTATAAATTTTTGTTTCGATTTTGGTTTACAGTTTGGTGAAATGAAAAAAGTTTTTTTTTGGGAAAAAACTCCCATAAGAAATGCATTGGTTTTTTTTTTTAGAAGAACTGTATACTAAGCTTAAAGGTCCCTAATAGTTTGAATATTATTGTGTATTCAAATTTTCAAAAAATTATTTTTTGGATTTTTTAAAAAATTTTCAAAATTTTTTTGAAAACTCAATATTTCGAAAACCCCATGCTCGATTTTTTTCAAACTTGATGAATAAAAGTTTTTTAATATAATCTACATAATATGAGAAAAAAAAATGTATTTTACCTAAAAATAACGGTATCCTCCAAGAACAAAAATTATAATTCGTGTCGTTTTCTTAAAAATATAAGCTTTTATATACAAAAATTAATAAAAAGAAACAAATTTTTCGAAATTTAATTTCCATTCGTACAGTAATAAAACTTAAAAAGCTAGCGCACGATTTTAGGAGATTTTACTTAAAAACAATATTTTTTTGTTCCACGCTTAAAATACTTTTTAAGCGTTTTCGTTTTTCGTTTCATACGTGGATTGAAAGGTGGCACTCCCTAGATCACGAATATGTAATTTTTAATTCTGTAGGATGAATAGTTTGGCCAGAAATCACGTTTGAAAATGTCAACTTTGAGGGGTCTACGAGGCTCCGTTTAGCCGCAAATCGCGTTTAAAGATAAAAATTCGTTTTTTGATACCATTTTTTCAAATTTTGACATTTGACAATTATCTCATTATCGAAATAGGGATTTTTTATAGAGATGCTTCCAATAAGTTTAAAAAACATTGCATCTCAAAGCTTTGAAATTTTTTTTTTTAATTTTTGGAAAAAAAAATGATTTTTTCAATAATTTCTTAAAATTGACACCAAATTCCTTTTTTTTTTAATTTTTCAAAAATTGCTTATAAGCAATATGTAAATGCATACAAAATATTTTTTCCAAAAAAGGTATCTGATTTTTTTTAAATATTATGTCAATAATAATTTTATTCTATTTTTTTAATTAATTTAAGTTTTGTAAAATTATTTTTTTCTCGAAAAACTTATTTGATTTTTTTTTTCAAAATAGCTTTATGTGAATATTTCTGAATTTCTGAAATTGTTTATTATGCACATAAAAAGTATTAAAAATGTTCTATATATTTTGCAAACCAAGTTTATATGAATAAATTTTAAAAACTGGTCTATACCTATATCAAATTTTTTTTATATTTAATTATATAAATACCTATCAACGCATAACAATAATTTTTCGATTTTGTACCTAATCAAAATTATTTTAATTTCATACAATTTTCTTTGGGTATGTACCTACATACTATGCAAAAGCTATTTTCTTTAATAAAAATATAGGTATAGGTATAAGATTTTCCTAAAAAAATAGTTTTCTAACTGTATGTAACGGGTGATTTTTTAAGAGCTTGAGAACTTTTTTAAAAAAAAAAAACGCATAAAATTTGCAAAATCTCATCGATTCTTTATTTGAAACGTTAGATTGGTCCATGACATTTACTTTTTGAAGATAATTTCATTTAAATGTTGACCGCGGCTGCGTCTTAGGTGGTCCATTCGGAAAGTCCAATTTTGGGTAACTTTTTCGAGCATTTCGGCCGGAATAGCCCGAATTTCTTCGGAAATGTTGTCTTCCAAAGCTGGAATAGTTGCTGGCTTATTTGTGTAGACTTTAGACTTGACGTAGCCCCACAAAAAATAGTCTAAAGGCGTCAAATCGCATGATCTTGGTGGCCAACTTACCGGTCCATTCCTTGAGATGAATTGTTCTCCGAAGTTTTCCCTCAAAATGGCCATAGAATCGCGAGCTGTGTGGCATGTAGCGCCATCTTGTTGAAACCACATGTCAACCAAGTTCAGTTCTTCCATTTTTGGCAACAAAAAGTTTGTTAGCATTGAACGATAGCGATCGCCATTCACCGTAACGTTGCGTCCAACAGCATCTTTGAAAAAATACGGTCCAATGATTCCACCAGCGTACAAACCACACCAAACAGTGCATTTTTCGGGATGCATGGGCAGTTCTTGAACGGCTTCTGGTTGCTCTTCACTCCAAATGCGGCAATTTTGCTTATTTACGTAGCCATTCAACCAGAAATGAGCCTCATCGCTGAACAAAATTTGTCGATAAAAAAGCGGATTTTCTGCCAACTTTTCTAGGACCCATTCACTGAAAATTCGACGTTGTGGCAGATCGTTCGGCTTCAGTTCTTGCACGAGCTGTATTTTATACGGTTTTACACCAAGATCTTTGCGTAAAATCTTCCATGTGGTCGAATAACACAAACCCAATTGCTGCGAACGGCGACGAATCGACATTTCACGGTCTTCAGCAACACTCTCAGAAACAGACGCAATATTCTCTTCTGTACGCACTGTACGCATTCGTGTGGTTGGTTTAATGTCCAATAAAGTAAACTGAGTGCGAAACTTGGTCACAATCGCATTAATTGTTTGCTCACTTGGTCGATTATGTAGACCATAAATCGGACGTAAAGCGCGAAACACATTTCGAACCGAACACTGATTTTGGTAATAAAATTCAATGATTTGCAAGCGTTGCTCGTTAGTAAGTCTATTCATGATGAAATGTCAAAGCATACTGAGCATCTTTCTCTTTGACACCATGTCTGAAATCCCGCGTGATCTGTGAAATACTAATGCATGAAAATCCTAACCTCAAAAAAATCACCCGTTACATATCTATATTAATTATAAAAAAAAAATACAATTGCCACTATCTAACTACCCACTGCATATAATTATTATAAAATTATTATTATAAAATTATTTTGGAGACCATAACGAAATAAAGCCAATTTGAAATTATTTAGTTTTCAAAAACGAAATAAAACAATTTGAGTTTATTAAGTTCAAATTCCTCTGGATCTTATTACAAAGTCGACAAAATGGCAACCTCGGTAATTAATCGTATCAGAATTTAAACAAACCAGAACTCTCATACACTTTCAATACTTTTTGCTTGTATTCATTTCGCGCCTCGCATATGCAACTTTATATACCTACCTACAATTGATTCTGACAGCAAAAAGAAACGCAGATAATATTTTCTCCCTTACCCTCTTTATTGTTGTCAGAATAAATATATCTCTACCTCGTCTCTTTTTTTGCTTATATTTTCTCCTTCCACATCAACTCTGCACTGCTTAACATAGCCACACTTACGATTTTGCGGCACAATAATAAAACTTTTTTTCGTGTTCCATGAGAGTACTATTAAAATTTATATACAAAGGTTTATCCGAAGATGCTAGCTTTCGAGCCTTGAGGCATTCATCCATATTCGCTAAATTGTTATTTGGATGGTGTCCTGGCGGTGGTCAACGTTTAACTTGGTAGGCCCGCCGCGGAATCAAACCTTAATTGGAAGGTGTCCTCGTTAAACATACTTTGGTACTCTCTTCGGGTGTTGTCTGACCAGAATAGCGCAGCAAGGAAGAAGTATGTACATTAAAAACACCCGGAACAATGATTTAACTGTGCGGAAAATGGGAAACAATTCTTTGTATATAGTCGGACAGCTCATCGATTTAATCCTTTATTGTGGTTCAAGCTGATAAGCAACATCATTTCGTACATAGGTATATGGCGAGGCCATGGTGAGGGAAGAATGAAGAAGAATAAGGCCCTTAACAGTAAATATATTGATCCCCTTTTGAATTTCCAAAATAAATAGCAATTTATCTTATATTACTTTGTTTCAATCAACGCATTCGACGACATAACCAAAGTAAACGTGGGTGATGAATGAAGGAGAAAAAAATAAATTAACCGCTCGCTGTTTTAGTGAATTTATAAACTTTCTGGTTTAGTGCACTCTCATTGTCAATTTGACTATTTTTTCCCACGACACGAGAGGAATTTTCGTTCTGCTTCTCAGCTCGACCGATTACTGTGAGGTGCAGATCGGTATTGTTACATCTACAATGCTATTGAATAAAAGATAAAGTAATTAAAAAATGCTTTATTTAACGCAGAGCAAAATTTTAAGTATTAGCACTTATTGCTTAAATACATAACAAAGATATAACGAACAATATTATATTATATTAATATTAATATTATTATATTAATATTATTATATTAGTAACCAAAAAATTGTAAAGTATAACAAATAAACTTAAGAATATCTGCCGACTCAACGTAAATACGAGGGCCTACAAAAGAAAAAAAAATTTGGAAAAGTGGCGATTAATTTCTCAACATAGTCTCCTTTTAACTCGATACACTTGATCCAGCCATGCTGCAACTTCTTTAACACATCCAAAAAATAGGTTTTCTCAAATTCAGCAAATTAAGCTTCCGTGGCGGCGCACCGCTTGTTGTCCGGAGCACAGTGGGCAGAAATCGTGGTTTAAGTTCTCAGATAAATTATTTTTTTGTTTTCGAATCTAATAAATTTAATTTTAATTAAGTAAAGAAATATTTATACGTAAAATATATAACTTTTTTTTTTAAATAAATATGCTGAGGTTAAGAGAAAAATAAATTCAAAGTAAGAAAAACTTATAAATCGATATATGAAGCACTTTTTGGCATAATTTTCAGTTCCCGATTTTTTTAAAATCCTTTTGAAAAGTAATCGAATTCATTAATGCTAATTATTTCATATATTTATGTTATAATACGTAAAAAAAATAAAAAGAAACGTTAAGTAGTTAGTACCGTTTGATTTTGAAACACCCATCTTAATTTTACTCAATTTTTCCAGTTTATAAAGCGATACAAAAATTCACAACTTTTCACAACTTTAATTTATTTACGAATTGAAAATTGAATATATGCGCTTTATCGAAACTCGAAAGATTCATATCCACATTAACGAGTTAGAGCGAAAAAACACCTCACATAGCGACTTTTTTAAATTGAGTAGACTGTCGTTCGTCTCTGATGGAGATGTTTAATAGTTTAATATTCACTTTTTCTGGGTGCCGGGACACAGGGAAATTTGGGGGAATTGTAAAGCCGACGAACTCGCAAGAATTGGAACGGAAAAGCCTATCTTGCCCAATAGGGCAAACATAGGAATGCCTATAACTACAAGTAAACTTATGCTGAAGCGAATTGCTCTGGAACAATAAACACAAGATGGCTAAACACTACCATTTGTTTGGCGACCAAACAAATCTGGCCCAAACTGGATTTGAAGCGGTCAAAGTGCTTATTGTCCCTCAGCAGATCTCAGATCAGCTGCGTAATAGATGTCATAATTGGGCACTGTCTCAGCCGCACGACTCGGTGTACTATCAAACGATTTTTGCAAGAGTTGCTTGGACGAGAAGGAAGAGGAAACAATCCCACACCTTCTTTGTACATGCCCTGCTCTCTCTTACAGACGCAAACTTCATCTAGGAAAATATTTCTATAACGAACCAAACGATCTCATAAACACAGACATTAAAAGTCTCCTTCGCTTCATCATAAGCTCCAAATGGTTTTAACTAGTAGGGAACCTTTGTGTTCCTTATTAGATCGTGGTATCACAATGGACCTCTAGTGGTCTAACTGGGTCAGATCTCACAATGGACCTCTACTGGTCTAACTGGGTCAGATGCTTTAATGACAGCCACTTTAACCTATCCTAACCTAACCTAACATAACATGTTGTTTTTATTTAGTGCGGTTAGCAATTTTGCTTGCACTTATTTTCTGTCCCCAACAAAAAACCGTATATACTCTATTTATGTTGTTCTCATTAATTGTTTCGTTACATTAAATAGTTATTGAATGATGGAAATAACAAAATTGAAATTGAAAAGAAGTTTTGTATCCAATTTAAGTCAATGTTTTGAAAAATTTGCTCTCCTACATTAACAGGGAGAAAAACAACATTTTTTTATCATTTATTTTAAAATTGATATAACACATACCTACTTGATAAATTAAACGTTATACATATATTGATAGGTACTTTAATAAAGTTACAAATAAAAAAAAAAATATAAAAAAAACAACTGCTTCAAAAGTTATGGATTTTTGACCACTTAAACCACTATTTCTGCCCACTGTGCGGAGTGAGCAAACAAGCACCCATCGCGCCGACAGCTTTCTCATGCCCAAAATTTCATGGAGGATATGATCCACGCAGGTCATATGCCTACTGCTTCAGCTATCTCGCGTACCTTCAATCGACGGTCTGTCAAAACGAGATCGTGGATTTTTGACACGTTATCCGCCGTGACAGCCATTTTCGGGTCACCTGGGCGGGGCTCATCAAAAATCGATGTACGTTGAAACTCGTTATACCATTTTTTGACGGTCGCTATCGAAGGAGAAGAGCCACCGTACACAGCATCGAAGCGATCTTTGATTTCTCTGCGCGATTTTCGTTCCAAAAACAAGAATCGAATCACCGAACGATATTTCTCTTTTTCCATTTTTCTAAAATTTACGGACAAGCTGGCTTCCACACGTGGTCTAAGCAAAACTACGAGTCCGATTCGGACGAAATTTTGCCAGTAGCCGTCCAAGAGAATGTACTAGACGATAGTAAATCTCTCTTACGATATTTGCACCATCGGGCGGTGAGTCTAAGTACTTATCGAACCACCCTCGTATTTAAAATTGATGTTCTCACGATGGGTTTGGTTCTTGTGTGTGTGTGTTTTTTTATAAGACCCTACGTTGTGGGCTTCAATTAATTAAAAGGTCAGTTATGACTTTATTCTTTATTTTTATTATTCTGGAAATCGTTATAAACTGAAAACTTAAATCTAACTTAAAAACTAAATCATTAAATGTGTTGTAGGTTGCAGCTCATGTAAAATATCACATTTCATCAAGTCATCGTCTGTGGCATACTACTTGACTAATTCATATGTGCTATGTTTTAGCATAGCATGTTAATTTCGACGACGAGTGTGGGAATGAGAGTGACGAAGACACGAATAACAAAATCGTGTTAACTTAAATAAGCAGTTTTAGAAAAATTAAAAAAAAAATCATTTAAATGTAATCGAAAAGTATTAGAAGTAAAACAAATTTCATCCACTCATTTGTTCATTTTTTTTTAATATTATAATATAATTTTTAATATACATATATTCACAATTTAGTAGATGTTAAATTTTTATTTTTTGATTTTAGACATTTATAATTCATCATTATCAAATATGTGAAATATCTGAGGGTATTTATATTTACATATGTACATGTACATCCAAAAAATTAAAAAAATATATATTTGAACTAAAATAAAATTTCAATCTATTACCAAAATTTAAAATTTTAAAAACTAAAATGGTTTGTAAAAGATTTTATTTGATGAATTTGATGCTTGGGTGCGAAAATGTTTAATTTGCATTCCTTTTAGTAAGCATTTAAAACTATAAATACAGTTTCATAGGATTATGGCACAAGCTTCAATGGCAAGAGGAGAACTACTCAAGCTTAATTATATTCTAAGCCGCAAGAATATTTCACAATGCTGCTTTCTACGCATTACTGGAGGAAACGAAAACTTAATTCATTTTCTTGTTTCTTAACCCATATTGAAAGAAATTAGGCAATATCATGATGGACTCGATTTATTGATAATTGAGTTGAGGATGTAAAATGAATACAAACGATAGTAAAAATTGCTTCCTATTGCCACTCTGCACTCAACTATAGAACAAGTATACTGGAATTTTTTAATATTTGTAAGGACACTCCTGTGCAAAGCTACCACATATTTTGTTATTTAGTGCTGTAGTCTCCATATTGTGTGTGTAATATTTAATAAATATAAAACAAGTTAAATGAAAATGTTTGTACATACATATATATAATTAAGATTTATTTATTTTTTAAATTATAACAACATTTATTTTGTATGAGTGACGAGTTTCGGATTTTATATATCCATCATTGGGCTTAATTGTATGACTTCAGGTGTTGTTTGGCTAACTTAACATAGTATGTGGTTGCGGTATTGCTGTTTGTTGATCGTGGTTTTGTTGAAGGTTTATTTGTCTCATTTTAGTTTGCTTGCCTGTTTTGGTATATGATAGCAGTGTTGTAAAGTGTTTTTGTTTTTGTTAATTTGTCATTGAGTATATTGTCTTGTTCAGTCTTGTATGATTTATATATATCGTATTCTTCTAGTGCGTCTAGTCTTGTTCCTTTTTTGCAAAAATGAAGTTGTGTTAGGTTCGTCTCAAAGTCAGTGTAATTGTGAATTTTGTCTATCAAGTGCTATGCGAATGTAGATTTAGTGTTTTGTTTCGGTCTATGTTCTGCAAATATGTCGTAGAATGTTCTACCTGTCTGTCCTCTGTAAAAACTGTCACAACCATCGCAATTTATTTTGTATACACCAGAAGAGGATTTTGTATCGTTTATTCGGCTCTAGCGAGGTATCCGTTCGGAACGGAAAATTCTCCGATTTTGTACGATTGGGAGGATTTTTGCTTCGAATTATTCTTCCGAACAGCTGTTCGGAATTTTTCTCCGACATTATTTTAACGCACCCGGCGAACTGCGTTGAAGTGCGATCAAGTGCTTTATTTGTGAAATTTCTGACAGCTAAATGCTATTGTTTTTCCGATATCGTCCAACACAAATTCTTCGCGGAACAAATTGCGCCAACGCATTTGTGTATTATTTTTCTTTCCGATAGGATACCTCGAAAGCAATTTGAGCCTCCGACAAAGTACGCGTTGCGGACAATTTTCCTCTCCGAACGGATACCTCGCTAGGGCAGAATGAAAATATACAAATGCGGTGGCGTAATTTGTTATGCGAAGAATTTGTGTCGGACGAAATCGGAAAAACAATTGCATTAAGCTGTCAGAAATTTCACAAATAAAGCACTTGATCGCAGTTCGCCGCTATTCGGAAGAATACTTCGAAGGAAAAATCCTCCGAATCGTACGAAATCGGAGAATTTTCCGCTCCGAACGGACACCTCGCTAAGGCCGATTGTTTTGTTTTGAAGGATTTTTGAATGTTGTTTTAAATTTTGAATGAAATATTAATGTTTATTTTCTTTAACTCGTTTTGTAAAATATGTGGAAGTAAATTGGCGTAATCCATCGAGATGTATTTTTTGTGGTTTCACCTGTGGGTTTTTTATTTTTGTTTTTAATTGTCTTTTTGTTTATTAGTTTATCTATTAAATCTGGTGTATATCCGTTTGAGGTTGCAATTTGTTTGATTATGTTTATTTCTTCCGACTGTTAAATATATCGATGACTAAAAAAGACTACGATGAAGAAATACACTCACAACATCCAAAAATCAGGTTCACGATGGAAAAAGAAAAGGACAATTCCATTGCAATTTTGAATGTAAAAGTGGCAAGGCGAATGGATGGAACTTTGGGGCACACAGTCTATCGCAAAGAAACACACACAAACAGATACTTACATGCTACTTCCCACCACCACCCGGCAAATTTAAGATCTGTTGTCTCGACACTATTTCACTATTTCTGAGAGCTAATGGCTATTCAAAAAAGCAAATAACTTAAAAGCCAGTTGTGTCACAGAAAAGAGACGAGAGCATTTCAGGCAAAAAAGCTTTCTTACCATACGTCAAGGGTGTGACGGATAGAGTTGGTAAGGTGCTAAAAAGATATGGAATAAAATACATATTTATACCACCACAAAAGATAAAAAACTATATTTTGTCACCAAAGGATCAATTCCCTCTCAAAACACCGGGCGTATATGGAGTCCCTTGTAGCTGTGGGTTTTCTTATGTTGGACAAACGCAAAGAAGTGTTGCTACTCGTCTGAAAGAGTACATCAGTGCTGTAAGTAAAAAACAGCGGGAAAAGTCGGCAATTTGTGAGCATATCTTTGACAATCTAGACGAACTTCATTGGATTCATTTTGAACAAGCAAAGGTTTTAGCTCAGGAAAAGCATTATATCCCACGTTTGGTACGTGAGGCGATTGAAATCAAGTGGCATCAAATTTCAATCGTGACGACAGTTTTAAACTCTCTCGCACGTTGGATCTTATCATCGGTACCACACGGGCATCCCAAATTAAGATTAAAACACCCTGCGATGTAGTGAGCATCGTTTACTCCCAACAACCGGCACCTCAACAACAACATCAAGAGATAGAACCATATACAGTGGTGGACACAAATTTAGCACACTGAGATGGGTACTACCATATTTTTAATTTCCTCTCTTGTTTTGTTCCAAGCAACGGTACATTTTGAACTAATATATATGACAACAAATCAGAGAAAACAAAACTATATATTTTCATATGCAATCCAATTACATAGTGAAAAAATCGTTGATAGTTTGTCATTTACATTGTTTTTGGTTGGACATCAATTTAGCACGTGTACAAATTTTGGTTATTTTTTTTTAATTTGTAGGTTTTTAAGAGAACAAAATTATTTTCGAGGTAATTTTATATCTTCTTAATGTTATATATTCAAATAAAATTTAAAAAAAAACATTAAATAGTCATGGCAAAAGGGCAATTGTGTTCTGAGGACAAAAGGAGTCTTATCATTAAGATGAAGTGAAAGGATCGCACAGTAACAGAGATTTCTGAGCTGCTAGAATTTTCCAGGAAGATGGTCTGCAATGCTCCTAGACATTTTGAAAAGTATGGAGTGACGAAACATGTAAAACAAGCCCCTCGCACACGAAAAACAATAAAGAGGGAAGATAAAGTCATTTACATGTTATAAACCAAGGATCCATTTAAGGCTTCTAGTGCAATTCGAAATGAATTAATGGAGAATTACAAAGTCAATGTATCCTCAAGAACCGTGAGACGATGCCTAAATGAAAAAAAAAATTGAGAGGGTGCATTGCACAAAGAAAACCATTGGTTTCGAAAAAAAATTTGAAGGCTAGATTAGAGTTTGCCAAATTACATCAAGGCAAACCACTTAATTTCTGGAAAAATGTACTTTGGAGCGATGAATCAAAGTTCTGTCGATACGGAACAGATGGAAAAAAATATGTGTGGCGTCCACAAAACAAGGAACATGATCCAAAACACACCATTAAGACGGTGAAGCACGGTGGTGGAAACGTGATGGTCTGGGCTGCCTTTTCTTGGCACGGTGTTGGTTCAATAGTGAAGATAGACTCCAAAATGGACCAGTACCTGTACAAAGATATTATCTTGAACCATATGATACCATATGTCGAAGATAATTTGCCGGTTTTATGGCGCTTCATGCACATCAAGGACCCTTAGCACACTTCAAGACTAGTGAAAAGTGCCTTATAGGTCAATAGAGTGAATGTTTTAAAGTGGCCTGCTCAATCACCCGATCTGAACCCGATCGAAAATTTGTGGAATGACGTTAAGCAACACATTGAAAAACAAAAAACGAAAAATTTAACAGATTTGGGGCAAGAGATACAGAATGCTTGGTATTCAATACCTAAGCAACGCTGTGAGGCCTTATACGAGAGCTTGCCAAGAAGACTCAATTCAGTATTAAAGAACAAAGGATTTCCAACAAAATATAAAAGAAAATATAGTTTTAGTAACGGTAAATAACATAACTAAGCAATTTTAATGAAATGTGCTAAATTCATGTCCAGACAAAAAAGTATGTTTTCTGTTATTTTTTTCATTTTTTTCTTTAAAATATAAAAAATATAAGATTGTATTTTGGAAAAATATACTTATATCCGTAAATAATGTAAATAACATAAAAATGAAAATATTGAAATAGAAACAAATTTTGTAAATATAGTTTAATTTTTTCTTTTATTAATGTGCTAAATTCTTGTCCACCACTGTATATCTTATAGTATTATCAATTGACGTGATTTTATGTTAGAGTCCCTAGCCTGTGGTGTCGCTGAAATCAGCAAAATTTGTCAGTGGAGAGTAGGATAAGAAAGATAGAAACAAGTAGAAGTAGTAAGAAAGAGAAATTTTATTATTTTCATTTTTCAACGAAAGACAGAGTAAGGGAGATTTCCGAGTGGTGGAAATGAAAAAAAAATTTCTTTTTTGACCTATTTCTGTTGGAATATATTTTCTTGTTTGTATGTTTTTGTGAGTATGTATTGAGGTAGATATATTTTTTGCTTGAACTTTTTTGTCTGAATACATTTTCTTGTTTGTATGGTTTTTGTAGGTATTGAAATAAAGAGATATGCTTATCATTTGATTTGAAATTTTCAATTCTGGTGAAAAATCAAATAATTACTATCTAAAGCGAGAACTCTCAACCAATGCTACAAAGATACAGTGTGTTCTAAAAAGCATAATAATTGCAATGAAAACTTTATAAAAAGTACATAGGTAGGTATATTGGCGATAAATTTTATGGAAATTAGTAATCAAACTGTTTTAATTTTAAATAAGTATATGCCATAAATTTTTTTTTCCAAATTTAAGAAAATATTTTTTTTCTCTCTAGATTGTTTTTGTTTTACTTTCGTATTTACGGCGGATTGATGAAAAAAATTTCGAGGATAAAAAAAATGTTAATTTATACTAGTTTCAGGGCTTCAAATGTTCATGTAAACGCACTTATTCACGCCTAATTGTTGATAACTTTATGTTTTTTCATAATTTACACAAAAAAGAAAAAACAAACAAATTAAAAAGAATCATACGAAAATGTTAAATTTTATGTTTTTACAATTCAAAATAATAACAGTTTCTCTCAAAACTTACCTTTTTCACATATCATTTGTACCTTTTTTATCAAGTAATTATCAAAGTAATCGTTTTTTTGTAGATTAACAAAAAAAATGCACGACAGTGTCGCACGAATTTGCTCCTATGTAATAGATAGACAAGGAATTTTAAAAACGAATGTTATTAGAGAAAACTGTTCATAAGCATAAAATTTATTTTTTAAATGACTAAAACAACTCTTTTAGCAGTTGGAGCTAAAAACAGGATGCCATGTGTTTTAAGCAAAAATTATTATATGTAAGAACAAAATTATAATTGCAAGTAGTGGTTTATTTAAAAAATAAGCTTTTATATAAAAAACATTTTTAAGAAACAATTTTGGAAGCCCAATTTAATGTGTTTATTAATGTACGAATAAAAATTTGATTTCCAAAAAAAAATATTGATTCGTTTTTGAAATATTGAATTTTCCAAAAAAAAAAAATGATTTTTTTAATTTAAAAATATATATTTTTTGAAGTTTTTAAATGCAATGTTTTTTAAAACTTTTAGAAGCTTGTCTATACAAAATTTCATTGAAATCTGTTATGCCGATAATGAGAAATTCAAATTTCAAAAAAATCGTTCTACGGTATGTACAGTCAGTAATAGGTAGGTACATATCTTGATTTCAAATTATTTTTTTTATTAAATTAGGTATAGATCGTAAGAATTAATTGAAAGAAAACAATTTTCTCTGAACCTTTTTAGAGGAAAATGCGATTTTCGAAAACCATTTCTTGACATTTGCATGGAGGGTACCGTTATTTTTAGGTAAAATACATTTTTTTTCTCGTATCTTGCTTATATTAAGAAAAGAAGAAATTTTTATTTCAACTGGCACTGCAACTGATTAAAAAAGCGGGAAAATTATTTGCAAGAAAATATTTTGATATGGCATAGTAAACAAAATAAACAAGTATTCACAAATCCACAAAAAACCGTTAAAATTTGCAGAGGAAAAATAAGACAGAAAGTCATGGTTGCCAAATTGATTATTTTCAATGCATTATGTTTCGAATCATTTATTCCATATAATTTTGTTTATTTTTTTCATTTTCTCAAAATGTGTTCCTTTACTTGTGCAAAACTACTAATTTCAATGTATTTAACCAAAAAATAAAGCTACCCACCATACAAATGTTAAAAAATGGCATCTAGAATTTTGCTAAAATTGTTTTCTTTCGATTAATCCTCGATCTATATTTCAATAAAAAAAATTGAAATTAAGATATTACTGACGGTACCTACCATAGAACAATTTTTACAAATTTTGAATATCTCATTATCTACATAATGGATTTTAATTAAATTTTGTATAGAGAAGCTTTTAAAAAAATTGAAAAATATTGCATTTCAAAACTAAAAAAAAATATTTTTTGAATTTTTGAAAAACATATTTTTTTTTTGGAAAATTCGACATCTCAAAAACGGGTCAATATTTTATTTATGTTTATTCGTACAATAAGAAAAGCTTTAAGTTGGCCTACTAATTTTTTTTATTTCATATTTGCATAGCATTCTTTTTTATCTCTTGCTAGGTACTTAAAGAATTAAAAGAAAAATTATTTTATGTTTATGAACAGTTTTCTCTAATAAAATTCGTCTTTAAAATTCCTATTCTATTACATAGGAGCAAGTTCGTGCGACCCAGTCGTGCATTTTATTTATTTAAAAAAAATATATAACCCAGTAAGTGCAACATACTCGGTTATTTCAACTGCCTTAATTTCTATTAGTTGCGTAAATCGAGTTAGTACTCTTTATCCTAATAATTTACTATACACATATTCATATATATTTAATTTTATTTACAAGTAACTTAGTAAAATAAGGTTAACCAAAATATAAAAAACTTTCTTTAATTCTACATATATGTCACGATTACATTCTATATTTATATTTATTTGTTTGTGGCAACCATGGTGACAGATTTATATTTTTTCATACAAATATATTTTCCCTATCCTCACAAAACGTCACATACACATCCATGAATATAATTTTCTCGTTCTGTTACTATTCCTATTTTTTCTTTCTGCGCACATTCTCAATACAATTTTTTCTCATTCTTCCATTATCTCTACACCCATATTTTGAAGTCTCCAAAATTTAGCAGAGACACATTTTAGCAAATGCGGTCCGTAGCCTGAAGATGCCGCCACAATCGTTTGACTTGTCGATATTACTATAAGATATATATACAAAGGTCCCACTTTTATTTCTTTCTAACAGAAGTAACACTGAACCAGATTCATCGTTGACATACCAACCGTCACAGTGGATTCTATTTTCAATCAACACTCCCATGCAGGCAAATTTGTAGATTTTTCAAATTTAAGTAACATTACTAGTTTCTTCATGTGTATGTGAATTAATTTTTTGAACTATACATTTTTCATTAACTTAATTGAATTGAATTGTATAAAATGTTTTGGATTACTGAACAAAATAGAGAAAAGAAGGTGTCACACGAATGACAAAGTTAATACTAACACCTTTGTATTTATATATCTTATAGTAATATAAAATAATCAATTTGGCAACCATGACTTTCTGTCTGATTTTTCCTCTGCAAATTTTAACGTTTTTTTGTGGATTTGTGTATACATGTATATTTTGTTTCCTATGCCATATCAAAATATTTTCTTGCAAATAATTTTCCCGCTTTTTGAATCAGTTGCAGTGCCAGTTGAAATAAAAATTTCTTCTTTTCTTAATATAATCAAGATATGAGAAAAAAATGTATTTTACCTAAAAATAACGGTAACCTCCATGCAAATGTCAAAAAATGGTTTTCGAAAATCGCATTTTCCTCTAAAAAGTTTCCGAGAAAATTGTTTTCTTTCAATTAATTCTTACGATCTATAATTTAATAAAAAAAATAATTTGAAATCAAGAAACCTATTACTGACTGTACCGTAGAACGATTTTTTTTGAATTTTGAATTTCTCATTATCGGCATAAGGGATTTATATGAAATTTTGTATAGACAAGCTTCTAAAAAGTTTAAAAAACATTGCATTTCAAAACTTTAAAAAATATATGTTTTTGAATTAAAAAAATCAATTTTTTTTTGGAAAATTCAATATTTCAAAAACGAATCAATATTTTTTTTTGGAAATCAAATTTTTATTCGTACATTAATAAACACATTAAATTGGGCTTCCAAAATTGTTCCTTAAAAATGTTTTTTTATACCTATAAAAGCTTATTTCTTAAATAAACCACTACTTGGAATTATAATTTTGTTCTTACATAAACTAATTTTTGCTTAAAACACATGGCATCCTGTTTTGAGCTCCAACTGCTAAAAGAGTTGTTTTAATCAATTAAAAAATAAATTTTGTGCTTATGAACAGTTTTTTCTAATAACATTCGTTTTTAAAATTCCTAGTCTATCTATTACATAGGAGCAAATTCGTGCGACACTGTCGTGCATTTTATTTTTGTTAATCTAGAAAAAAAAAACGATTACTTTGATAATTACTTGATAAAAAAGGTACAAATGATATGTGAAAAGGTAAGTTTTGAGAGAAATTGTTATTATTTTGAATTGTAAGAACATGAAAAATCAACATTTTCGTAGGTATGATTCTTTTTAATTTGTTTGTTTTTTCTTTTTTTTTGCAGATTATGAAAAAACATAAAGTTATCAACAATTATACGTGAATAAGTGCCCTGAAACTAGTATAAATTAACATTTTTTTTTCATCCTCGAATTTTTTTTCATCAATCCGACTCAAATACGAAAGTAAAACAAAAACATTCTAGAGAAAAAAAAATATTTTCTAAAATTTGGAAAAAAAAATTTATGGCAGATACTTATTTAAAATTAAAACAGTTTAATTACTAATTTCCATACAATTTATCGCCAATATACTTTTTATAAAGTTTTTCATTGCAATTATTATGCTTTTTAGAACACACTGTATCTTTGTAGCATTGGTTGAGAGTTCTCGCTTCAGATAGTAATTATTTGATTTTTCACCAGAATTGAAAATTTCAAATCAAATGATAGGCATATCTCTTTTTTTCAATACCTACAAAAAGCAAAAAATATATCTACCTCAATACATACTCACAAAAACATGCAAACAAGAAAATATATTCCAACAGAAGAAGGTCAAAAAAGAATTTTTTTTTTCGTTTCCACCACTCGGAAATCTCCCTTACTCTGTCTTTCGTTGAAAAATGAAAATAATAAAATTTCTCTTTCTTACTACTTGTTTCTATCTTTCTTATCCTACTCTCCACTGACAAATTTTGCTGATTTCAGCGACACCACAGGCTAGGGACTCTAACATAAAATCACGTCAATTGATAATACTATAAGATATATATACAATGCTAACACTAATATGAATAAAGCAAGTTCTTAGCTGTGCGTTTAACTGAGAACACGTCTTTGCATTATAGAAAGCCAAAGAAATCAATAACTAAGTGCTCGCTATTTACCAAGAAATAGAAATTAATCAATTTACTGAAGACATCACGACTGAAAATCTTTCAACAACCTTAGTTATAAGGCCGATATAACGAAGGCAGTATCAGCAGCAAGTCCACCAAGACTTAAAACGATTAAAGAAGTGCAAATGCTCACTTTTAGGATAGTATCAAGTCTGAAAGTACAAAACTTGGCCTTGTTTATAAATCTGGGACTAACAAAAGAAAGGTATGGAATTTTAAGAAGTTTCTCAATGGGAAACAACGTAAAAGTCTGGCGTTACAACGCAATTAACGCTGTAACGGGTTTATGGCCTAAATTGTTCTCCTGAAAAATGAAAAACCCTCGCCCATCATCTGCCTACCCATAAGGTTCGAGTATGCAGAGGAAGCTGCAGTTATTATAAGGAGCACTGTGAATGATATCAATAGTCAAATCGCTGATCTTCAACTTTTTGAATACAATTCTAATGAGGAATTACTTATTATTGTTGTAAGCCACGAACTATTTTTAACGATGATTGACCGAAAAGTGTTAAATAAAATAACTAACCCTTACATTTCTTCGCAAATGCATGTCAGAAACTTAAAAAAAAAAACTTTTTGCAACAGCAAAACAATCTTTGTTCAATGGTTCTGTTTTTTTCCTACAGTTTCGCTTTGAAATAATCTGCAGTTACTACAAACATCAACACTTGAGTTTTATTTTAAAGTAAAATACTATTTTTAACCTTTTGGATAGTAATGTTTTTTTTAACATTAAATTTAGAAAAATCCTTTAGGGATTTTAACTTAAATTTTATCATATTTATAGCACTAAACCACTTTACATACTTTCTCCTAACTTACACTCTCCCTACTTGCACTCTAGTGTGCAGAAAAATAAAAATTTAAGGTTTTGATACACCTGCACAAGTATTTAAGAAAATTATTGTTCGTTGACTTTTATGCACCACTGTGACTTCGTTTCACTTTTAGACAATCTGCTTTAACTTCAGTTATATACTTTTGACATTTTTTGAGGTAAGATACTCGTATTAAGTCCATTTCCTATGGCACGCAAGTCGTATTTCGGCAGAAGATTCTGAATAGCCTTGGAAATTTCCTTCAAGCAGGAAAAAATATCTCTACTCCTTGAAGAGCTATGATTTTTGAACTTATACCATACATATATACCATATATTCCGATTTTTCGAGATTTACACCACTTTTTCCACACAGACAAATTGTCTAATTTATATACAAATATGAAATTGTTGAAATAAACCATTAAACCTTTGTTAAAAATTCTTTCTGAATTTGTAATTTGTTTATTTTCACAAAACAATTTTTGAAAATAATACTAAGTTTTCCAATGAAACCTGTGATTTATTTTTCTTTTTTGCTAATACTATTTTTTTATGTTCATACCTATGTATGTTTTAATTTTCCTAAAAAGGAAGGATTTTCTTTTTGTTTCAAATCTACTCCGGAAATCTTGCATTTGCTCCACTTTTTGTTCAAATTTGTTCCGAAATTTCATGACTGAGGTTCGAACCCTGCCGAGAACTTTTAAATTTGCTGTCACAGAAAATAGTGTTGCCAATTTAAAGTTGTCCACCTCTAAAAAAACACCTTTTATTATTTGTATGTGAGGAACACCTCAAGCAATGAATACATTCATTGCGTGTTGTATTAAATTTGTTTTTTGGAAATACTAAGAAAAGTAAATTTTTCCTCCCAAAGATTAATAAAAATTATAATTTTTTTAAATATTTTATTAATCATACATATGTATTTTAATTTTCATTTCCATATTCCCCATGTTCCTATTTGAACATAAATACACTAGACTTCATATTAAGAGTGTTTTCATGAATTACTCAACTTTCCAAAAAAAATATTCTAAGTAGCTAGGTACGCAAAGTTTTCCAATCAGATTCTAGAAACTTCGTTATTTTTAAATTCTTTATGGCCAATGTATGAAATAGCACTAATGAAAACCAAATCTTATATTATATGTTTATAGTGGAGTTGGTAGGTGATGATTCAAAAAACCAGATCTGCTTAATTAAAACAAAAATAAATTTGCACATTGAAAGTCCTATATTCTTATAATCGTTTTTTGACATATGGATTAGGATATAATAAAGTTAATTTTCATTCGATTGCTTTGGCAGATGTATGTGCATACCTACATACTTATGTACCTAAGTGAATTTTTGATAAGCATTTAAAAATAACACCAAATAAAAATTAGATACATACATACTAAATAATGAATGATGATAGTATACTCTTTTAATAACGCATATGTACATATGTATGTATAAATGACAATTAACGATGGGCTTGTATAAAAAATAGCCGATGCTTTACGAGACATATTTTAATAAATTTATAATTCATCAATATTTTCTAGTGAATAATATTTTATAGAATATTTAATTTGTCATATTGTTATACAAAAATAATCAGTCAATTAGTTTGGCAGTGATAATTTACTGTGTACATAACATTCAATAATCTTCTTACTTTAAATTCCCTCGAGTAGATATTCCAAATATTCTTTATTATTGCTTAGTTTAGATCAATAAATTGATTGTTTTGGTCATACATTTTACACCACAAACAAATGTGCCGTTTGTTTTGAAAGTGATGTAAGTTTTTCTTTTTTTTTAAGTTAGTGATAACATAAACTTCAATTTAACGGTATATCTTCAAATAAACATGTGATATTTATTGGTTGCATTTGTTTGTAAATGAAGACTTCAATCGTATTTAATGCGTTTCTCATATATATTATACCACTTTCGAAATATTACGCTCAAACATCGAAAACTGTCTACATAAAACATTTCAAAGCTTTAGTTATTTTTTTTGTATAAAATTGCCAATAATGTACACATATTAATCATTTTATTTATTCTTTGATACATCTAGAATACAACATTTAAATACACACCATGATCCATTTGGTATATTGTAAAAAAAATGTTATTTTCTTGGTTTTTATATTTTGTTAATAGTTACAATACAAAAATAATAATATTTATCATTTATTTATTATATTCTAACAGTTAAGAAAATTGCACTTTTTCACAGCCACACATTTCAAGGCCTGTTATTTAACTTGCTTTTGGTTTAAATTGTATTAGATTGATTCTTATCGTGACATATACGTATGTAGTCTTATGCTAAACTAAAAACAATAGAAAGTAAAAATAATAATTGTTAAAATAAATTATTGGTACATTCAATGTAAAGAACTACTCGAACTCACTTTTTCATTTACAATAAATAATTTTAGTTCTTGTTTTGAAAGAAAGAAAAACGCTTTTGGATTTGATTTCATAATCGTTCGCGATTATACGTTTACACGTATCGAATGGTTAAGTTTTACCAATGCGAAAGGATGTTATATTTAAGGTGTGAAAACTGGTCGGATTGGATCTAGAAAAATTACCGCTAATTTTATTATTATATTGAAATTTCCCAAAGATAGAAACACTGTCTTGAATGAACTTCAGAGGAATTTAAAACATAATTCACATCTTTTTTACTTTGTGAAATTTATTTTGTCAGGGCAACACAGAAAGTAGTTATCCCATTCATCAGATTTATTATGTTTTTCATAAGATTTAATGTGGCTTTAAAATGTATTTATGTTCTTATTGGTAAATATTTCAAAAAGGTTTTAAAGGCTAAAATCCAGGCACTATATCTATAGGGGATTATTTGTATTATTCAGTTCATCTCACATTATTTTAAATTTAAAACTTGCCATAATGACTAACATATTTCAATTTTTATTATTTGTCATAGAATGTGTATTTATGTACCTAGTTTGAATTTTATCATATTCCCCTATTTCCTTCGTTTATAAATTTAGAAATCAAATGCAAATACATCATGGGTAAACCAGTTTTAATTGGCTTCGGAATGAAGATAGAACACAAGTTTTAACATAAACAAATTTCTTTAGTCCTTTATGTCCAGTGTTTTTGGTCAAAGTATGAACGAAAATATTTATTTTTTTATCATGGAGTTCATTCGGTACTATATAGTATTATTTGAAATCATAATTTTCAAATTAATTTAAATATTTGTATCAAAAACATCTACATAAAAATATAATTAACAGGTCACAATTTAAATACACATACATACATACATTGACATTCGTTAGTATACTCGTATCTTATTTTCATCTGAATTAAAAAAAAAAAAAAAACTTACCTTAACCTATATTTCCTTGTTCATTGCCACCTTTTGTAGTAGCTAGTAGTACTAAGAATTATTTGTCTCATTTTATAAACAAATAAGCTGTTTCGGCTTCCAAAATAAAGATTTTGATAAAAATAGTTGGAATAAAACGACGTTAAATGGAATAAAACGACGTTAAAAGTAATATAAAATATCTAGGCATTATTAGTGACGATAAATAAAATTTTAATAGAATAGAAGCAAAGTGGGACTAAAAACCAAGATTCAATGCCGAAATTCCAAAAATTTTTACGAAATTATGTTACACAAAACTTTTAAAATGTGCCTTAAAAAGTTCTGAAAATATCTAAAGAAAAATATTAATATTAGCTGGTTTTTTTTGCAAGTCCATATAGAATTGTAGAAAAAAACGACATCGGGACTTAGGAACTTTTTCGCAAAAGTCAGCAGTATTGAGACTAGCATTAACCAGCATCTAGAAACGTCACTTCTGATAATATCATTTTGGCATCACCGTTTTTATCACGACTTACAGCCCCATTCTCCCCCTTGTGAGGATTGTTGTGATTTGATAACATTTTGGTATTCTCCCCCTAATCGTCACAAGCAAACTCAAAACGAAACTCATCACAACATGGTGAGATTTTTAAGTGTCATTATTTGAACAGCTGATTATTCAAAACGAAGAAATCACTTTATAAATTTATTGTTTTGGAGAGCGAATGGATCATTTTCTATCTCTCAAAATTTTTAAAAGCCGTCGTCGTGTTGAAACCACATGTCATGAAAGTCAAGCTCTTCCATTTTGCGTAAAAAAAAGTTTGTTATCATCGCACGGTAGCGCTCACCATTCACAGTAACGTTGCGATTCGCATCATCTTTGAAGTAAGAAATGAGCTTCGTCGCTGAACACAATTTTTCGAGAAAAGTGGATCTTCTGCCAACTTTTCAAGAGCCCATTTACCAAAAATTCGGCGTTGTGGTAGGTAGTTCGGCTTCAATTCTTGCACCAGCTGTATTTTAAAAGGCTTCACACCTAAATCCTTCCGCAAAATTTTCCACGTAGTCACGTAGTGGAGTAACAGAGGCTCAATTGCTATGAACGGCGCCGAATCGATAATTCACGGTCATCACTAACACTGGCCGATACAGCTGCGATATTTTCCTCAGTTCGCGCTCTACGTAAGCGTGTTGGTGGTTTAGGCTAGCCGCGCACTAGCAATTTTTAGTTGCGAAACTACTTGGTTCGAGCAACTAAAAAGTTTGTGTTTTGACACAAACTAAACGATTGCTTAAAATAAGTTCGCCATTTTATTAAACATATAATTATCTGCAAATTCACCGACATTCAACCAAACAGTTCATCTGTTTTCTATAAGTAACCAAACAGTTTAGCAACTAAAAATTGCTAGTGCGCGGCTAGCCTTAATGTCCAACAATATAAATTTGGTGCGAAATTTAGTCACACTAGCCGTGTTTTTTTCGCAAATCCATATAGAATTGTAGAAAAAAACGACATCGGCACTTAGGAGCTTTTTTTCCAAATAGCTGAAAGCACTGTGTACGCCATGGCATTTGTCAGCTGTATTGACGACTAGCATCAACCAGCATCCAAAAACGTCACTTTTGACTTCTCTGAACAAATTATCGATAACATATAAATAATTTTATTTTGGCATCACCATTTTTATCGGGTCTTAGATTAAGGCTGGTATTCACCGAGCGCTCATAACTTAAGAAGCTCTTAAACCTATTCACCAAGCAATATTAGTGAAGATCTACGAGCGCTCTCTTCGAAAGTTTGTTCGAAAATTCGAAAACTAAACAAACGCCGGTGAGTGCAAAACCAAAACCAGTTATCGTCACCAGCAACGCTCCCCAAGCAAAATACGAAATTGACCGAAGGATTCTCACTGCCAGCTGTCATTCAAGTTCGAAAACAGTTTGATTTCACAGTTTGGGTATGCCTGAACAAGAGAGACTGGCTCTCATTTTCGAACTTCGAAAAACACTTGTGAGTGGTTGGTGAATATCCCAAAAAATTTCAAGTTAAGAGCCTCGTAAAGTTAAGAGCCATTTGAGAGCGCTCGGTGAATACCAGCCTAAGGCTCGTATTCACCGAGCGCTCCTAAACGGCTCTTAACTTTACGGGCCTCTTAACTTGAAATTTCTGTGGGGTATTCACCAACCACTCGCAAGTGTTTTTCGAAGTTCGAAAATGAGAGCCACTCTCTCTTGTTCAGGCATACCCAAACTGTGAAATGTTGTGGAATGTTGGTCTTGACAGCAAATGGATACTCTTCTACTTGGCATTGCTCACATGGATTCGAGTCAAATGCGTGCGTGGCACACGCACAAGCGAACAAACTTTCGAAGAGAGCGCTCGTAAGTTAGGAGTGGTCGGGACCACTTTTAAGAGCGCTCGTAGATCTTCACTAATATTGCTTGGTGAATAGGTTTATGAGCTTCTTAAGTTATGAGCGCTCGGTGAATACCGGCCTAAGGCTGGTATTCACCGAGCGCTCTTAAACGGCTCCTAACTTTACGAGGCTCTTAACTTGAAATTTCTTTGGGGTATTCACCAACCACTCACAAGTGTTTTTCGAAGTTTGAAAATGAGAGCCACTCTCTATTGTTCAGGCACACCCAAACTGTGAAATGTTGTGGAATGTTGGTCTTGACAGCAAATGGATACTCTTCTACTTGGCATTGCTAACATGGATTCGAGTCAAATGCGTGCGTGGCACACGTACAAGCGAACAAACTTTCGAAGAGAGCGCTCGTAAGTTAGGAGTGGTCGGGACCACTCCTAACTTTTAAGAGCGCTCGTAGATCTTCACTAATATTGCTTGGTGAATAGGTTTATGAGCTTCTTAAGTTATGAGCGCTCGGTGAATACCAGCCTTAGTCTCGAAAATTATCTAGTCTTAGCTAACTCTGTATAGATTTAAGTAGTTGTTGTATTTGCATGTAAAGCGCTTAGTCCCGATGTCGTTTTTTGCTACAATTCTATATGGACTTGCGAAAAAAAAACACGCCTAATAGCCCATATAGCCGCCTCAGTAGGTCGATTAAACTGACCACAAAATGAAAGAAGCGCGCGATGAACTTTCTTAACAGAGCACGCATTTTTATAATAAAATTCAATAATATGCGTTGTTCATTTGTAAGACGATAATTATGGCCAAACTGAAGATCTTTGACAGTGACACAAACACGAAACGTGCGTGAGCTGTCAAAACCAGTGTTATCAAAAAGAAAACAGCAAAAAAATCACCCATTATGCGAGAAACAGATTAACACAGCGACTTCAACAGCAACTTTAACAGCAACGAAAACTTCAACATCAAAAGTCTTGTGAAATAGATTACAACGTGAACAGCGTTTTTGACAGCATATATAATCAAAATAGTTTCAAATGCGAAATGAATTTGCCGTACATAATTTGATAAAAATTAACGTAAATTGCATCAATGTATACGACTTGCAATTTGTCGTAATAAAATTAATTTGGTTTTAGTAATTCTTCCATTGTCAAAACTAAAATAAATAGAGAAACCAAAAAGATGGTTGTCACATTTTTCATTTGAGTGTTGATAATACTGACAAATTTCACTTTAAAAGTTGGTAGCATTTGCACAGCGACAGCGAATTTAGGGTTTAGGTCTAACGTTGATGTCGAAGTTGCTGTGTTAATGTAATCAAAGCCATTTAAAACCACTGGCTCTAAAAAGAGTGACGTGGTTGTCAAAGTTGCTGTTGAAGTTGTTGTGCCAATCAGTTTCGTTTTGGACGCCGTACTGATCGGTCGACTTTAAATTGCGCTGACTAAAGCTTCCAAATTTACGTATTAAACAATTGAAAGTGGATAAACCAAAACAAAAAATAGATGAAAAGAAAAAGAAATTTTTAAGGGGCGACTTTCCAAAACGTAAGCAGGAGTTGAGTTTTGATTTTTTTTTACAGTTAGGTATGGGTCTCAATAGAACAGGGTTAAAATATTAGAGTGAGGAAACCCCCCTAAATCCTAAAAAAAAAATATTTTCTTTTTCGGTTTTAACCTCACTTTTTGTTTGACTCAATTTTTTTTGCGAAATTGTAAAATAAAGTGCTTAATTGGTTCATGTATTCAATGTTACTATCTATTCTGAGTCGAACACAAAAAACCGAATGATTTTATGTCTTTTAGTTCTTGAGAAAATTGAAAATTACTAAGACTACTTTTTGTTTTTTGCTTACATACTTACATAAATGCATCAGCGCTAGCATCTAGCATTATGGCGCATAAACAGTGAGATATGTATGCAACCCCCCTGCTTGGGCTCACTATAGGATTTGGGGTAGGTGCGAGGTTGGGTGCCCGCAAAGTTTCTTTTGTACTTCCTAAATATTGTAAATATTATTGTTTCTAAAGATTCAAATTCGAAAAAAGGAAATTTCCCCGAAATTTCTCTTAAATAAATGAATAATTTCCTAAAAAAAAACAAACGAAAACAATAAACCAAAGAAAGAGAGGAGAAACGTCAAAATAAAGCAAAAAAAAAAGTTTTTCATGTGGATCGCAGCCATTATTGTGTTCAATTTGTATGAGAAAGTGAAACTTTAAAAATTAATTAAAAATAGAAATAATTTTTTGCTCACTCTAAGATTGCGATAAATAGTGTTTTTTATTGATTATCTATCGAATAAAAAAAACAGCATGTGAAAATTCCTGTTGTCGTTTTGGAAAGTTGAGCCAAAAAAAAAAACTTAATTTATTCAAAATGGACGGCAGTGTTGGGTGGCCAATAAAGCCACCCTTACCTCCTAACAAAAATATTATGTCTGGTAGTGATAATACCAAAATATACAAAAGAGCCCCCCACCCAAGCTTTTGGATAGTAGTGATATACAACTAATGTTGAACTCAGTTGTTCCAACTCTTCGCAAAATTCTTTGAAAGAAATGTCTAATAATCATCCCAATAAAATAACGGGCGCACAAAGCGCGTCGCTCACGCATACATCTATAACATATGTTCAGCAGAGGAGAATCTGCAAAAAATTTTATCAAACGATCCAAACTGCTTTATAAAAGTAGTTGAAAGGAGAAAGAGAGCATCTGATACTGGTCTTCTCTCTTCGTCTAAGAAACCATCATTGGGAAATAAAACCCAAAACAGAGACAACATTAACAATACAAACAGATTCACTATCCTTCAAGAAGAAGACGGCAATAGTGGCATGGAAACAGAAGAACTTTCCGCTCAACAACAAGGAAACCAACCGAATATTTCAACTTCGATGGAACTGGTGCCCTCCAATATTTATTAAGGGATTGAAGTCTAAGTTTATTCTAGAATTTATTAAAACAAATCATGTGAGTGAAACTAACAATGTAAGATTCCAGAATATTGGTTATGGTAAATTAAAGCTTTTTGTTAAAAATGTTGAACTTCACTCGATGTTCATTAAAAATTTTAAAGAATCTAAAGTTCAAGCGTTCTCTTTTACGCCTAAATCTTTGAAAAAGCCATCAATATTACTGAAGGGACTTACTGGTAGTTTTCCTCCTGAGGAAGTCAGAAAGGAATTAATTGAAATAGACCATTCAATTAAATTACTAGAGGTTAAGCCATTTTCCACCAAATGGTCTAGAGAACAAAAAATTGATCTTGATTTATTTATATGTACTGTTGAGAGTAGTGAAGAAATTGCGAAATTGAGGAAAATTAAGGTAGTTTTTCAACACAGGATCTGGTGGGACACAATAAAAAGAGAAGGACCCATTCAATGCTACAGGTGCCAAAGGTTCGGGCACGCAAGTAGGTACTGCGCATATGACCCAAGATGTGTAAAATGTGATAAGACACACGAGGCTAACCAATCTGAGTGTACAACCATTCCTGATGAAGGTGGTCCCCCATTATCCGTATTCTGTGTAAACTGTGGGCAAGTAGGACACCCTGCTAGTTTTAGTAAATGTCCAAAACGCGAACAGTATATGTAACGCTTAGACAACAAAGCGTCAATTAGCAATAGAACTAAGATTTCAAGATTTGTTGAGGTAAACTCTTCAATTACTAATAGAATTCCACAACTCTCCTTCGCGGATGCTGTGAAGAAAAACAATTCCACACCATCTATTACAAACCCACGCGTGTCACCAGAAGGTGGAGCATCTATTTTTGGTGACTTTCTCAATGAGCCAATCAATCTTTTCGGGGTACCCGTTAACATCCTAATTCTGAAAGTGAAAGCTTTTTGGCCTACTTATAAGTTACTTAACGAAAATGAAAAACCTGGAGCGTATCTTGGTTTCATTGCTTCTCTCTCACCATGAATGTCAAAACCCTAACCCTAAACATCAATTCAATGATTTCTTCCGAAAAATGCTCAGATCTGAGCCTACTTATCGAAGATATTAACCCTACAGCTATATTTATCCAAGAAACACGTCTTGAATCTAAACACAAAATATTTTTTAACAATTATAAATTTATAAGGAACGATGATGGAGTGGGAACTGCAGTTCTTATCAAAGACTCGATCCATCATTCAGTCATCTCGTTCAATAACAATCATATCTCTGCTACAATCATATGTATTCAGGTTAAACCAGTAAAACAGCACTAGTTTCTATTTACGTCCCAGGCAACCTGGGTCAATTTCTCAGCCAAGCGCTAGATGATTTATTTCAAGCAATCTCCGGATGTAGTCAATTTATTATCGGCGGAGATTTTAACGCTAGGCATCCTATGTTGGGCGACAGAACAATCAATCAAAACGGATCCAACCTCTTTGCATGGTATCAGAATAACAACTTTCTTCACACAGATATAACTTTTCCTGATGGACCATCCTTTCCTAGACCATCCTCTCATATAGATTTCTTCCTCACATCCCCTAGCTTTACGGCTACCAATCCCCAACCACAAAATTTTAGCTGCATCACTTTAGATGCAATATCTGATCACTTTTCTGTCCTACTAGCTCTAAAAATTGTTAATTTTAATCCTTTACCAGATACACAAGAACACCCTATGTGTTTCAAGAATACAGACTGGAATCAATGTAACAGAGACCTTGAATTTTTACTTTCCGAAAACCCCATCCACAACGACATGAATCTATCAAATGAAGAAATAGACAATCGTATACAGTTTTTAACAAACTCCATTATAACCTGTCTAAACTCCCACTCCTCCAAATTAAAAATTAAAAGTTCGTACAAAAACATTTCTGCCGAATCACTAAATCTGATGAAAATTAGAAATATTTGGAAACGCCAACTAAAACGTATTTTTCACTGTAACGGAAACAGGATGAACCAGTCATATCAAGAATTGTCAGCACGAATATCTTGCCTAAGTAAAATCATCAAAGACGAAATCCGAATCGATCTTAATGAGAACTTAAAAGCAAAACTACGAAACCTCAAACCCTCCCCATTTGTATTTAAAGAAATTGACCGTTTAACTGGTAGGAAAAGGGATGATCATTCAGAGAACCCTATCACGTATAGAAATATCACTCTTTCCTCAGACACAGATAAAATCGACGCTTTCCAAAACTTCTTCAAAGAATTATATGATGATCGTAGCTCAATCATAAATCCAATCACTGCAATGGAGGTGTCCACCTCCATAAGCTCTTTCTTGGCCTGGATTAATAGTCCAACCATTTCTTCCTTTTCACCTCAAAACAAATTCGATGAACCCTTCGAAACAGGCTATATCTCAACAGAAGTCATCAAAAACACAATTCACTACCTTAATAATAAAAAGTCTTCAGGCCATGATAAAATATCTAACTTTTTCCTCAAAAAATGTAGAAACCCTCTAATAAAACCTTTAACTATCTTAATAAACAACTGTATAAATAACTCATATTTCCCAAGTGCCTGGAAAGAAGCTACCCTCATCCCGATTAAAAAAAAAAAAGGTTCCAGCAACGAGATCGACAATTTTAGACCTATATCTCTCGTTTCAAACCTAGGGAAAATTCTTGAACGTGTGATATATATGAATTTAGAACCTTTCTGCGAAGAAAACAATATAATACCAAATGCTCAATTTGGATTTAAAAAACATCATTCCACTGAGCACGCAGTAATGCTCTTAGAAAATCAAATTTTGGACAATTTAAGAAAAAAGGATTGCACTGTCGCTTGCTCTCTTGACCTGAAAAAAGCCTTCGATTCCGTCTGGCACGACGGACTTATTTACAAACTAATCGCTCAAAATTTTCCAATCAATTCTATAAAAATTTCGAAAAACTTTTTACAGAATCGTAGCCTCAAAGTCAAATTAGGTACAGTCTATTCTGATTCAATTCAGGTGTATTCAAGAGTTCCACAGGGTTCTTTCCTTGGCCCATTTCTGTATAACATTTTTATTTATGACTTCCCTTCATCAGTTGGTCCCTCAAAAGGAATACAATATGCAGATGACACAATTTTGTTTGCCCCTCATGAAAGACCTCATGAGGCTCTGAAGCACGTAAAAAAACATCTAGAACAGGCGATTACATACTTTAACAAATGGGGAATCTCACTTAATTTCCAAAAATGTGAGCTAATCATGCTTATTTTGACATTCTCATGATTAGTCTATTCGTTAGAATGATTCTATTCCTTCGAATGAACTTTCTTAATTTTGAGATTCGAACGAATAACATTCATTTGCGAAAGATAGCATAAAATGAACTTCAAAAGAGATTCATTTTCATTATCAGCTGTTTGACATTTTTACTATATTTCTATTTGAATTAGTATGACCGTTTTACATTTTTTTTTGTTTCTAAACATTTTATAGATGTTGGATAAAGAATCAAGAAACAAAATAAATAATACACTTTTTCATTATAAAGTAAAGTTTAACCATAAAGAACTACATATTCATTACATTTTTTGTGTCAACTCAGATGTTTTGAAACTATTCTTAAAAAAAATAAGTTGTTCATGACGCGTTCTATTTTTTTATTTTTTTTTTCGTATACACTTGGTCACACTAAAATATCAAAAACAAAAGAGAAGTGTTTGTGAAATGTCAAAACCAAAAGGTGAAATCTTTGTTTATTTGTAATTGTTTTGTTTATTGTTTAATAATTTAAATTTCTTGCATAAAATCATAAAATAATAAATAAAAATATGGCATTTGTGTTGTTTATAAATTAAGATGGTGTTGAAGAAGTGCAGAGAAGAAGGATAGTGGATGCTTTCTTTTTTCCATATCAACGCGGGTGGTAAAAAAAAAACCTTTTGCTATACCTCTGGGTTTTCTTCCATTATTTTAATTAACTTTTGCTTTTTTTCACGGTTTGTCCAGTTGGAATACGACCTTTTAACATAAAACAACAAAAAAAATAATAAAAGTAATTTACGAGTATTTTCCATGAAATAATTAAAAACTTACATGTTTTGTTGTTTACTCGACAGAAAAATTCAAACGACACAAAAATGACATTTAATTCTATTCTTTCGAATGTCAAAATCGAATTAGCTTTCGCAAATGAATGAACTTTCTATGGATTGGGTGAACTTTCGATTTGTTCGATTAACATTCTAATCGCCGTCTCAAAATTAAGTTTCAACGAATTCGACTCACTTTCTAACGAAAGAGAATGTCAAAATAAGCACCATTAAATAAAGGCAGAGCAGCAGCTTCCAAACTTAAATTCCTCTTCAATTCCTCGGCGGTTGATAAAAGCACCAAACTCGTTAATGTACAAATCACTAGTTCGCCTTATACTTGCTTATGGATACCCAACATGGTTCACGATATCCCCTACAGTCGCTAAAGAACTACAAATATTTGAAAGATACGTAATAAGAAAATGCATATCAAAATTCAGAAGACCTGCTGGAAAATGGTTTAAAAACTCAATTATATATGAAAATTCAAACATAACACCTCTACTTTCCTATCTTTAAACTAGCAATAAAGAGAATTCACTCAAATAGCTTCCACGAAAATCCCCTTATACAAAACATATTTAATGAAAACATCAGATATGGAATCAAAGAAAGATACTACACTTCTCCAATAACCTTAGCAAACCCTTCCTCTGAACAATTTTTTCAACTTTCACAAAACGAATTCCTTTCTGACTTCTACAGGAGAAATGACTCCCTAACCTATCGAGGATAATATTCATCTACGTATTTATTTTGTTCTCTCAGAACAATGTACTCTCCTATACAATTCAAATCTAATGTAAATACTTATGTATCTTGTACAAATAGAAAATATAACCAAAAGTAACTTTATAAATTATTTCTTGTAAATACTGATGTACCTACCACGGTAAAGAGCCAGCCTTTTCACTATGTGATTTTTTTTTTTTTTTTATAATCTACCCGCGCTCAAGGGATTAGATTACCCTTTAAATGTTTCAACACAGCGCGGGCGTGAAGTTACGGAAGAGAAAGAAGGATAGGAAAGATGTGTGGCACGATGTTCTGAGACTGAAGGTTGTTGTCTCAGATATTTTATCTCCAGGGATGGCGGCTGAACTAAAGCGGAGAATGCCGTGTCTTATTTCTATGTCGCTTATAATTCACATTATTTTATTCGTGTTCATCCTTGTTGGGCATACTAGTTTAACTCAATTACATGTTGTTAGTGTTATGCCTGAACAACATGTAATGAGAAAACCAGCAACCCATTGATGACAATTTTAGAAGGTTATTAATGGAATTAAAACGACATAGACGACGGCAGGGATCGAACCTGTGATCATGAGGTTCACAGGCGAGCACACATCCATCGCGCCACGGCCACCCCTTTTCACTATGTGATTTGACTTGAGCTCCTTGTTTCTTAACACTTTATTATTATTTTCCTAGTATTAAGTCACCACAAATGTATCAGCAGAAAGTGTCCTTTGAGCAACGCTAAACCATATGCTTCCCAGTAGAGTATACTATAGTTTTAAGATAATGAAATCTGTAATATATTAAAAAAAAAGTATAAGTTAGACCAATTCTAAGTCAGCAAAGTTATTTTTAAATTTATTTATCTCTATCCAAATGTTAAACAAAAAGCCTCAATAAAGAAGAATTGAATTGAATTGTTGCTGTCCCAATCTGTTTCTCGCATTATATATAATTTTTGTTACTTCTATGTTTTGCTAATTTCTGTTGTCCGCACAATACACATCCGGTGCAGTAGGGATAGAAATGAAATATCATTACATTTTTTGCCTAGCGAATTAATAAGAAAATATAAGGATAGAGATGTCAGACATTGAGTTGGAGAGACAGATATCTTGTGGTGTCGGGTTGTAAAGTACAGGAGAAGACATGTAACTTTCTGGCTGCATCGAATTAACAGCAGACTGTTCTGCAAGAAAATTTGACATGAGGAGTGTCATTGAAGATATGCGTTGGACTCGAAGACGTACATTTTTATAAATGACCTACCTACCTACCTTTGGAACATTGTCGTACGAGTAGTTTTTGCCTTGTTGGTAACTTTGTTGGTCGACGGTTTTCCTCGGTAGGGTAATCATCGGAAATTTACTTCACTGACACTAAAAACCTCTTTACAGCTCGAATCAATCCAAGAATTCTTCATCGGTTCGATAGATTTTTCCCTATTCAAGATAAAATTTCTCAGTCCGAAAAGAATTAAATTTGTAATCATACCTACATGCACTGAAGCCAACGTCACTATCGATGAAGCATAGGGACTAGTTACAGTTTTTAAAGGTATCGTTGAGACAATGTCAGTTAGCTTTCTCGTATTAAACGTTTCTCTTGAGAATTTTTCTCTAACTGAATTATTTTAGGACTAGAAATTTGTAAATATAACACAATGCCCTGCTGTGCCTAGAGGCGGTAATACATGAATAAATAATTGATCAGGTTCAGAATTAGGAAACAAAGTCTAGAATGTCGGACAGAAATAGCGCAGCCAAAATTGTGTAAAATCAGTAGAATTCGAATTACCCAAACTTCTACTGTGATAAATACAATATGGAAATTGCGCTTATGGACGGTGAATATAAACCACATGAAATTAAAGTTTGTATTTCAAAAGGGGCTATATTGTGGTTGAAGCTGATGCGCAACATAAATAGCGAGGACGTGGTGTGACAAAAAAGGCACTTAGATTGCCATGCAAGCTGAATTCCGAGTGAATTTTCATCCACCGCTAATTAATTGACCATTAATACAATCAATATTACAAAAAAAAAACATACACAATCAAATCATACAAATAACTATGTATGTTGATATCGGCTTGGGGCCACAAAAATATTTTTTAATAGTAAATGTATTGATCCGCCCTGGTTTTCTTAAGCCAATAACACCAATTTGTAAATAATAATACTTTCCAAAAATTACATGCAATGACGAAACCAACACAACAGCGGATAATTTGGAAAGAAGACCATTTTTTTGATGCAGCATCACATTCAGCCTTATTGTGAGTTTCACCCGAACAACATTCCACCCGGAAAATTTGACATTTCATATTTCGAGAGCACAATAAGTCGGAAAATGTAAGTTGTTTGTTTATTTTTTTAAGATAAGAAAATTCATGTTTTTTGCTATAATGCAGGAGCAAAACAATAAAAAAAAGACCAAAGCGATATGCTGCTTAATAAAATGCAGGAGAATCTTGAAATTGCCAAGGGGTTCACTTAAAGCAAATCGAAAGTGGCCGAATTTTGGAAGAAGAAGTGAAGAGTGAGTTTGAGTGGAAAAAATTAAGAATAAGGCTAAAAGAGGATTGTGCCAAACCAACATTGTGGTCTTTGCCAATTCCTTTTTGGTACCCAAACTCTGCAAAGAAACCTGCCTGTAGGACTGATGAAATCTGGAAAAAAATAAGGATTAATTCCTTTTCACAATCACGCATCTCCAAAGGATTAGAGTGGATCCCTCAAATTCCTTTCAAGTGCTCGCTCCTCGCATTTGTTCTTCCTCAGACAAGATACGTAGCGCTATGCTATGCTATATTTATGATAATTATCCTTTCTTTGTTATAAAATAACAATTTATTTTATATCCTGAAATTCTTATTTAACAATTGTCAAATCAAACAAATGTTTGTTCAAACTCATTTTCCGAACGCGATAAATCCGCTGTCTAAAAATAGGTGTGTAAATTATTCGTTTCAGCTAATCCAATTCAAACTTGGGAGGCACAATGAGTGGCACTACTAGCGTAGCCACAATTTTATCTCTATCGCAAGTAATATCGACAAATAACTGATGCCCCAAATTCAATTATAGCACTATTTTAGTTAACAGAGAATTTGGAGGTTGCATTTTATTCTCCGTTTCCATCACAGTGGAGGGAAAATTTATTGCGGGCCTCATTTTTCTGAACGTGCCTATTTTTCGAACTGTCACTCCTGATTCGAAGTGAAATATTTATTCGGGCGAAACTTTTAAAATTTCGGGGGAACAAAAATGGTTCGGGGGAAAGTTTTCCGGGCGAAACTCACAAGGTTGATTATTCGCTTACATGCATCTTTCTATTGAGTGTATAAGCACATGAACTCAGACTGCATTTCTTTTTTAAACGTTTATTTTATGATTTTATTTGCGAGGCTATTAGTTTCTTATCTTATTCATTTTTGGTACCCTCCATACCTGTCGGCATCACGGATTACGCATACAGGAGCTGTTGTTATTTGTTTGTTCAATTAATTATGTGCAAGAATAATTTTTATTATTTATAATAATTTTGCTTATCCTTCACGTACTTAACAACGATTTTTTTATGATTTTGTTATGTGATTGTGTATGGAAGTTTTTTTTTTGCATCAACAGCGTTCCAGGTTTCATAAAAGAAACAATAAAAAAAAAAGCACGAAGAAACTTTATGCCATTTTTTCTAGAAAATTATTATTGTAGTGCCAATACCGATACAACATGGATATGATAAAATACTCTTTCATAAGATGCAATGAATTTATTTATACCATTGATCTCGGATACGCTCTCACTCCTCTCATTGTTTCTTGTGCAATAACATTTAAAAGTATCGCATATAGATGCACGTATGATACTTTACTAAAACTAAGATTTAAGAAAAATAATTTTACCACAAATTATAATGAAACGGTGGGTGTTGTTTTCGTTTATTGAAGTAAAACTTCTTTTCCGGCGTTGGGGGTAAAAAATTTTCTATGGAGCTGTCAGTGACATGTCAAAAGCGTCACGCTATAACGACATGCTTCCTACAATTATTTTGTATATATTAATTATAGGAATAAATATGTGGTTGTGATATTGTATCTATGCTAATCCGAAATTTCGAAATGCATTTTATTTTGTACACAAACCTGTAACTTATGCGACATCTAGTTGTAAGTAATGAGTACATTTGAGTAAAGTGGAGGTTAGGAGATAAGGTATGTCAACCTTCTGTAGTTTAATGTTACACAAACTGGCGCTTGGGGGTAAAAAAGTTTCTATGGAGCTGTCAGTGACATGTCAAAACGACACGCTATAACGAATGCTTCCTACAATTATTTTGTATATATTAATTATAGGAATAAATATGTGGTTGTGATATTGTATCTATGCTAATCCGAAATTTCGAAATGCATTTTATTTTGTACACAAATCTGGAACCCATGCGACATCTAGTTGTAAGTAATGAGTACATTTGAGTAAAGTAGTTGTTAGGAGATAAGGTATGTCAACGTTCTGTAGTTTATGTAGTTATAATCTTAATCACAATTAATTCTGACGTTGGTTTTTACAGAGGCTTTGTTTGAGAGAAAAGAAGTTTTACTTCTAGAGCGCGTACGTCAGTACACACATTCTTTTTTTTTTTTTTAAGAAATGTGTGACGCTTATTTTCTTTTTTTCGTTTTATTAATTATATTTCTTACTAAACTATCGAAATAAGCTGATGGATGTGTGCTCGCCTGTGAACCTCATGATCACAGGTTCGATCCCTGCCGTCGTCTATGTCGTTTTAATTCCATTAAAAACCTTCTAAAATTGTCATCAATGGGTTGCTGGCTTACTCATTACATGTTGTTCAGGCATAACACTAACAACATGTAATTGAGTTAAACTAGTATGCCCAACAAGGATGAACACGAATAAAATAATATGAATTATAAGCGACATAGAAATAAGACACGGCATTCTCCGCTTTAGTTCAGCCGCCATCCCTGGAGATAAAATATCTGAGACAACAACCTTCAGTCTCAGAACATCGTGCCACACATCTTTCCTATCCTTCTTTCTCTTCCTTAACTTCATGCCCGCGCTGTGTTCAAACATTTAAAGGGTAATCATAATCCCTTGAGCGCGTGTAGATTATAAAAAAAAAAAAAAAAAAGTTGAATTTATGATTTCATGTCTTTTAACAATAATTTTTCATGACTCTTTGCGCCTGACCCTGAAACTTAAATATTGCATCTTCCAATATAAGCTCGTGGGCTCTTTCGGTCCAAGTTAAAGCTCTTTGTTGACAATGGAATTAAAATCAATCAAGTGAGTCATATTTCCATACAAGGAAAAACGATTTTTAAAATGCGGACTTTGTTCCAAAATATTATGCAGTCATAAGTTCTAAAACTCGAAAGAACAAAATTATTAAACATTAGTAAGCTCAATAAGGCGCCCGGAAAAGTTCAGGTTTAATTTTTAACAATGCGGTGCTTCGGTGCTTTTATTTGGCATTTGTTAAAAGTAACAACTTATCTGAAAAGTAGGTAAAACATCTGTTGTTTATAACTGGTTATATAATTTAATCACTTTTCCAATTATTGGAAAAGTATATTTTAGTTCACATAATGAACACAATAATTTCTTTTAATCAAAGCTCCAATAAAATGCGCTTCTTAACTTAAAAGTCACTAACAAGTATACTGTGTCGATGCGAATGAAAAGTGTAATGCTACTGCTTCGAAAGTTTCTTTTTTGTAATGAGTAATGACGCATACTAAACTATGTCCAGCGCCAGCTCCTAAAAGTTAAAGGGCCACGCATAGTCCCAGAAATTTGCCGAACTACACAAAATTTACCGACGTCTATAATAAGATAAATCAAATAGCCAATAAACTTCGACCTCCCGTCGATAAAACCGAAATAAAGGGCGTTTTCCTAAATGCAGTGTTGCAGCGCATCGTGAATTTTGATACTTTTTTATTCACTTGCTTCAATAAAATAATGTTATTAAATACGAATTCAAAATTTTAGAGTTTTTTTTTAATGAATTATAAAAGTAAATATTGGATTTCAGAGTAAAAATCAACCTTGCGAGGGCATCAAAATCCACGATGCGCTGCAACACTGCATTTAGGAAAACGCCCAAACTGATTACAAGTATAACCGCGACATACTTATTAATTTATTGGTTTGTTCGTTGAACCCTGAAGTCACCCTGGGGTCGCCCTAAATCGTTTTTTGAAAAACCTGAAGTCACCCTCGTGAGTAAATTCTGTGTTTTTTGAGACCTGGGGTCGCCCTGAACTCGCCATGAAGTAGATCTAGGTATTTTGCTGGGGCGAGTTCAGGTAACGATCAAACTGTCAAAAGTCATATGAGATTTCATATGTATTTCTTTTGTTGTCGTTTGGCGATTCGCATGTTGCATGTTATTGCTTGTATTTGCAATTAAATGTTTGTTGTACTCATCGGATGAAACATTCAGCAACATCGCGAAATTGTTTTCGTTCATTTTTAAAACTAATTTATAACAAATTTAAAGTTTTATCAGATCACAAAATGATTTTGTCTTGCTTTTAGCTGTCAACAAAACAGTTGAAAGCTCTTGGGTGTTTTTTGAAAACCGAAAACCCCAGTTTTTGTTGACAACTCTGAGGGTTGTCAAGAAAACCTGGGTCAACCCTGGGTAAAGTTCAACAAACGAACCTTATGTTAACTAACATTACATATGTTTTAAACTGTTGTTTTTTGTGAAGATCATTCAAGAAAAAAGTGTTTGTGCTTTTTATTTGTGTTTCTTTTAATATATTTAACCGATAAAAAAATTATATACAAAATCGTACAGTAACTAAATATAATGTGTTTTTTAATTAATGAAAGTATTAAAATTTACTACAAAGCTAAGCAATTTTTAATACATTTTTTCTCAAACTATGTATAGTAATTTGTTCCAAAGAATTATGTTTTTTTTTTTTTAAATTTGAATATAAGAGGAACTGAAATGTCCAAAAAATATTTGTACTAAAATGAAATGGTTAAATATTTTCATTTTTTTTTAATAAAATAATAGAACCAGAAAACTAATTCATTTTTCAAATGTAATTGTCTAAATTTATTTAGGATTTTTATTTAAACTACGTTTTGTTTTTTAGTCTTTCAATTTCTTTTTTTTTTTGTCGAAGGTGGGGTTTTAATATAAAAAAAAGGTCTTTTGTTTATGAGATATTTATATTTCCTTTTTAAATTCAAGCAATCTCTTCGAAGTTATACTAAGCTATGGGTGATAGATTATATTTTTATAATATTAATACAATATTAGTAATTCTACTTGGAATAATGTTTAGTTTGTTGAACTGTTACGCTATCAGAGGTTTGCGTTTGATTCGCAGCCGCTGCCACTTTAATATATTTTTTTAAAGGTACTGCATCTTGCGGGGAAGTGACAAGTATTCTAAAAAAGGCTCCACATCTTTTTTCGATTTTTGAAAAACCGCTTAGAAGCTACGTACTATGTATGTTACCTCGCATGACGTACTAACTACGTACAGTCCTTTCGACTTTTATTGAAACAATTTTAAGTTACTATTTAAATTGGGTTCAAATGTGAAAATTATAAGTTTCGCTTACCTAACCATAATATAATTATTTAAGTTATAATTATTATAAAGTTAAAATTGAAAAATTGAGGGGAATATAGGAATATCAAAAATTAAAAGTGAACATTTTGAGGATTTTTGGAAACAATTATGAAATGCAATAAGAAACTTGGAATGATTTTTAATAAACGACTTATTAAAAAAAGTACGGCCCTTCAATTGTCAATTATGTATTTTAAAAACAAAACGAAAATAATTTGTTATTTATTTAAGTTTTAGTAGTTGATAGAGCTGATACAGATGAAATTCGCAAATACATAGCGGTGGAAAATCTCGCAGAAATTACAATTTCGAACGGATTCGTAGGCTTATGTCGTTTTAATTTGGCAATCTCTCTCCGATCTAGGATCCCAACTGAACACTTTTTTTGATTCTGAAGTTTTTTGTGATTGTATATGTGAAACATCAAATGTGGACAGTAATGTTATCCATTTGAAAATCAAGAATAATGTTTGTCGATAGAAAATCACTTCGCACAATAACGATACAAAAAATCACAACTGTCCAGTTTGACATTAAAGTATGTATATAAATGTATGAGTCCTTCTGGTTTCGATTCTGATTTCAAATCAAGAACAAATTTCTCTTCTTTTCAAAATCAGAACAGTCATTTTGTCCTAAGTGAACTCTTTCAGAGGGGTTCAGAAGGCTTCCGGATTGCCAATAAAAACAACATTAGTGTTGACTAGAGTGGGGAGTAAAAATGCAGTTAGAAAACAATCACAACAGTCGCCAAAAAAAAAAAAAAAAAAAAAAAACCACGAAATAAACGTTTGGTTTGGCGTGTGTGTGAAGTAGGCATCAACAAATCAGTTTATTAGATTTTATTTATAATCGTGTTTTTGTAACGTGTTTTTTTTTAACATACTTATTCTGCGAGTGCAAAAAAGTCCCTAAAATTATTAAGGGGGAAGAGCTTTTTTTTAGGAATAGAGGTAAAGGTTTATAAAACTGAAACATTTGTTTTGAGTACAATATTAACTTATTGGACAAGATCTTAAGGTATTTGTGTATAGTACATCCAACGAGAACATAAGATCACCGTAAAACAGATATGGTCATTTTTTAAAAATGTCTGTGTTTGCAATACGATATAACTAAAAATTCTGCGAAAATATTAAAAAAATGAATAAAATTGGCATACATGTTTAATAAAATATCACCCTTTCACCTTGTATGGGTTTTTTGTTTCTTCGATGTCTTTTTAGGCAACGATTTTTAAGAAGAAATACGGAAAATAAATTTGAATGCAAATTAATTCTTGGAAATAGTTAAGTTTTTCAAACTAAACTGTTTATATCCAACGAAAATAAATAAAGTCTGCAGCTTGATAGATGCGTAGTGCATAAACTCATAAAGTGATAGGTTTAATTTCAAATCTTGTCAATCAGGAATTTTGTTCAAGAAAACTCATGATCGGACTACATAAAATCCATCCTATAAATTGGGTGGAATACTTAAGTTGTTATTTCATTGAAACCCCTTCCATTTTAACATAATGATGCAAGCAGCTTTTGAGCCAACAGTCCCTATGAATTGTTTTATTGCATTGTCATGAATGATACAAAGTAGTGGTGGGCGCATTCGAATGATATAATCGATTCAGACAACATCTCGATTCTTCACCCAAATCATTCGAATGATTTCTCACATCTACTAACTCTAAGCGAAATGAAGACTTGACACTCGAGTGCCTATTCGAGACCGGGAACATTGAACAAAGAGACAGAAAAGAAAACAAACAAAATCGAGAACTCAAGAAGTTGGTTATTTGTGTATCTCGTGTGTGTGTATTCAACTATTTATATTCATTTTTGCACTCGATTCATCGCTGAAGGTTGAATATGGAATTGTTAAGGAAAGGCGAGAAGCGAGAACCATATGTTATGATTTTTCTGTTTTGTTTTGGTTTTCTTTTTTACCTTGAAATTGAGTGTTTGTTTCCTACATTTCCTTTACGAACTCATATCTCGATTCTTTAAATCATTCGATTATGACCAACACTAATAAAGAGCCCCTTTATAATTGTAGTTTTTGTTTTTGTGGATTGTATCAAATTAAAATTGATTCAAGGGTTTTTTGTGCAATGATGTTTTCAGAAATTAATGTAATCTTCTTTTATTTCTTCCATTTTCGAGTTTTGTATTTTGTCGTTTTTCTTTTGCACCGACAAATTTCCTCAACCATCATATGTCTATAAGTATTCTGTTTTTATATCTAAACGTACCTAAACGTGCAACTTTCTTTTATTCATATTTTTTTTTATTTTTTAGCATTCAAAGTAGATCCGAGATCTAGTCTTAATAAACGCGATTTCCGGTATGGTTTTCAGATCCTTGAGAGATTTTTTATTAAATCGATCTACTGGATTCCATCACGAATTTCCTTTCCAAAAATCTGGCCGCTTATAACAATTTTCCTCAAGCAATTTGCTCTTATCCAGAATAATATTCCAGCTAAGAAAAATAGTAAATATATTGATGAACAAGTGAAAAATGTGTTAATGATTGGATTTTATGTGAAGCGAAATAGAACGTTTGTCCGGACAAAATAAAAATTGAAAATTGCGTTTAATTTAACAATTCTTAGTATTTCTGACATGAAGACAAATAGCTGGTCAAAATTTTAAGTCCTTTGAAATTGAAAAACAATTGAGTGAAATTCTCCATATACTCCCAAAATTTCCTTACTAGGCTAAACCGGTATCTTTTCATTGAATACTGTCACCATTTCTCATCCGATGTTGACAGCTTTGTTTAAAAAAAAAAGAAATGAGGAAATGCAGGAAAAAATCGCCAATATTTTCGATAAGTTATTCATCATTTTTTATGTTTATATAAAGAATAGTACAAATTCAAAAAGATATATTTTTCCCCTTTAATCATTAAAAAAACTTGAAAATAATTTTTTGTATATGTATATAAAAATATAAAAAAAATATATATATTGACCCTATGGGTCGTACCAACAATCAAATTCAGAGTCGACTTTAATATTTGTGCGAAATGGACCATTATTTAAAGAGCCCTATAAAGGTAACCATACATGTTATGAACTTAATATTTATGTGAACTCTAAATTATGAACCATTTATTATACGGAACCTAAAAAATAAAATGCAGCATATATGGTCAGTTATATAGAGTTCATTAAATAATGCTTCATTTCGCTCATTTCGCGTTGGACTGTCATGCGGAAGGTCTCGAGTTCGATTCTCAGCCGCTGCAAAGTTTTTTTCAGGGGTGTACTGCCTCTTGCGAGAAATTGACAAATTCTCCAAGAGTATCTCTTGTCATGGAAAGTGCTGCTCATTAGCCGTTCGGAATCGGCAGAAAATTGTAGGTCCCCTCCGTTCCTGGTAACACGCACACAGGAAAGGTTGAGAGTTGTAAGTCACTAGGTCCTGGTTCACTCCGAGCTGTTGCACCACCAAATTTAATTTTTTTTTTTAATTTTTTTCGCTCAAATATTTAAGTCGTCTCTTAACTTGATTGTTGGTAAGGCGCTATGGCGTGACAGATTTTGATAAAATTTTCAAGCAATCTTCAGATTTATGTGATAATTTCTCATTTGCCTTAATAAACTTTTTTTTTGCTTGGCGTAGCAAGACACTCTACCTTTATATATCTGTTTAGACTTCGTCACATGACCGCCCCTATCCTTTCATTGGAAGTCATCTGGCTATAGACAGACAGTGCTTCCCGTGCGAAGCCCGTCGGGTCGCTAGTAATATACTAAGACACGAAGTTTGGACTAAAAGGGATTTTGTGTGCCTTAAAATAACTTTTGCATTTAGCCTTTTGGAGCCATATGAAATGGGGAAGTGTATTTCAATATTTTTGGGACACGTAATTTATAACGCAACTGATTAAAAACATTTAAAACGAATTGAATATCAGAATCAAATAATTCAATACCATTGGAAAGAAGCATTGCGCCTATTAAAATCGGAAACGTATAATAAAAGTATCAAATATTGTATAATATGTTTAAACAATTTGATGACAAAATTAAATCGTCTGTAATATTTACAAACTTGAATTCAGACATTTAAAAAAGACTAACAAATGTATCGTTCATACTTTCATATATAAATCCTTTCATTAAAGATTAAAAATATATGTGCATTTCGTCGAACAAAAATAAATACCTATATTGTTGTCAAGTTAAAAAAATGTATCTATAACCTCAAAAAGTTTTGCTTGAATTAAAAACAATAACAGACCATATTCTCTTTTTTTTTAAACTAAGCACTAGATTATTAGTACCAAAGAATAATTATAATACACAGTATTTATTAAATTCAGATATTTTAGAAAATCGTTTTCACTTTTATAATTTGCATAATTGCGTTGCTGATTTTGGCAGTGGGTTGGTAGTGTAATGTCGTCCTTAATGTTTATTTCTTTATACTTTTTTTACAGCTTAACTTTATAAACAATTTAATATTTGTTTGTTAAAATTTTCAAATAATTTGATTCGTATTTAAAACATACGCTTAACTACTAGGCTAAATGCAAATGGTTGTTTCTTTTTATACGATAAAAGTATGTTCAATAATAATAAAGAAGAAAAAGGTGTAGACACGCATATCTAGAAAAACAGGCATAACATTATGTTTTAAGGATTTTATATGTACAATTAAAGGAAAATAATAATCGCCTAGATTTAAACAAATTTTGTAAAGATATTATAATACAAAAATTCCACTAACGTATTGTAGTTTTGTGTATTACACAGTTTTTCATTAGTTTAACTAAACCTTAGCAAAACTAAACTAAATAATATAAGCCAATTATAGCTTAGTAATAATATTAGGGAGTTTGCAATTGAAATTTTATAAGCAAACATTTTAATGTTATTATATTAAAACAGAAAATTTATAAATTGATTAAATGTATGTGTTTTTGCGATCCCATATTTAAAATGTTTGTTTTTTGTATGTACACACGCATACTTTGACAATTAGTTTTTTTTTTTTTACAAATTTCAGTACAAAACAAAAAGTAAATTCTAATACTAATTACAATTATTTTCACTTATTTATTTTATTACTATCCAATATATTTGTTTGTTTGTTTTGTTTCATGTTGTTGCATTAAATTTAACAATTTAAGGTCACGATGGCTGTATCGTTTTTGGTTGCTTACGCGATTGCTTTTGTCTCAGTTCTATTTGTGGAAATTTCAAAGGAAGATTACTTACACTAGATAAGCTAGAAGGAGCAAATGTACTACTACGACTCGTATCATCTGCTGTATCTTCAGTAGTAGTTGATGATTGACTATATATGTTTGTTGATGTAGAATCCTGTGAGTTTTGCCGACTTAATGAGTGAAAACTTTGGAATAAATTTGGTGAGTGCGCGAGACGATATGCAGATTTTAATAATGATTCAACATTTGTCTTTTCTTTCGGTTGCATTCGATTGATCGGAAGAGTTTTAATGTAAGGCATAGCACTTTCTGGAAGCCATTCATTTGAAATACTAAAATAAATTTAAAAAAGGTAACTGAGGATTCTTGTTTTGTATTTAATTGTAATTACATATTAGGCGGTGCCCACTCAACAAAGCATTCTGAACTTCCATTCGGTTTTTTACGACGCATCGTAACTCCCCCTCGAAATATTATACAATTTTTTCCATTTGTAAGTGTACTTATTTGGCGAAGGCGGTGATGTAGTCCTTCCATTATTCCGGTATCGAAAAAATCGAACATACGAGCTGTGAAAACACAAAATTAAACGTTAGGTTTTTTGGGAAAATAGAAAAATATATGTTCGTACAGCGGTACATAATAGTTTCTATTTTTAGCTTACTAGTTTTTGATGTAATTGACCTAAATGAAATAAGTTTATGATTATTTTCTACTTGCATCTGAAGTTATACCACGATATAAATTCTGCAAATATCATTCAATTACTAAAGAACTTTGCAATTCAAAAGTCGATCGCTTTAATATTTATATAAGAATAAGAAGGATTTTTGTCAATTTCCTCTGAGAAATTAATATTTTAAGATAACACAGTGTAATAATACTATAGCAACTTAAAGATGCGTATATGTATCATCATTTTCAAAAAAAAATTACATATAGCATTTTAAATTAAGTTTTCAGAAATTCAGCTTCTACTTCTCGTCTCATCTTTCTGCTTCCAGTAATTTAATTAAGAGTTCTCGCAACAACTCTGTCTTGGTCTTTTAAAGGGAGGTTCGGACTTCGGTCACCTCGCTAGATTATTTTCGAAGCGGCCGAGCCAATCTAGGCGATATGTTTCGACTTTGGACCATTTCTATTTATCCCCACAGGACAATCCATACAGGACCAAATATCATTTCAAAAGACCCATTTCACAGCCATGAGTGAGCATCTCAACTAGTTTTATGATTTTCGAAAAAAAAAAAACTTACCGAGCTAGATCTTAAATTAAAGGGTGAACTTCTTGCAATTATTTTGCTTCTCGGTTTTTTAAAAAGCTACGAAAATGTAATCGTAATAAAAGTTATGGTTCCATATACTCCACAGTAAAAGGGATAGCTGATGGGGTAAATAAAACGTTGTTTGAGATGGGACGGTGCATGATTCTAGATTCTTCTAGAGAGTTTCTGTGTGCATAGGCTATAAACTCTGGCGTTTCTGTGCAAAATCGATCACAGACGAATGTTTTACATCACTTGACACCAAACCTAATTTTCGCTATTTAGAGGTTTTGGGCAGAAATGGTATTGTTTTAGGCAAAATTCCAAAAAGGTCAACATTATCGAAGGGTTATGACAAAAGTAGAATGAGAGATTTGAGGTTCTTGTAATCTGACAACGCTCCTTGTTATTCAAAAGTATCATTAGACATTTTCGACGATTGCACGGGTCTAAGCATAGATACTATTGCTCCAGGTACATTTTGACTGATGATTCACAGTGGTATGGATGAGCCGTATGGAAAATAAAATTACATTACATTAAATTACATATTACACTACTCCGTAGATAAATCTACGAAGTAGAGACACTGAAAGCACTGGCAACTGAGGCCATCGGCTTGGACAATACAACAGCAGAGAGACACACGGAAAGAAAGAACAACAGAATAAACACATATCAAAAGCACACGGTTGGTATTTGAACGGACCACCATCCAAGTACCAATCACGCACAATGATGCTTTATTTTGCTGATCGATGAGAAGCGATGCTTTTATCAAAGCCAAGTCCGTTGACAGAAAAAAAATAAAATTATAATGATTCTGCTTTGGTTTCTGAAGTGCGGTAAAATGCTATTGTCGCTAATGTTAATTATGCTGTAGGGGATGTAGCTGCTGATGAGGCAGTTTCTGATATTAAGATTTTAGGACAGGTCAACAAACCCGCTAACTGTCAAATGGGTTATATGCAGACGAGAAGTCTGTTAGTTCGTTTAAATATAACTCACTAGTTAATAATCAGAAATAGGAGTTAGTGGTAGAAATAGATTTTCAATATAAAGTGTGATAAAAACGGATTGGCATTCCGGTATAAGGGCGGTTGGTGGTAAAAAGTACGTGGTTGATTAAATCAATATTTGTTTCTTCTGTGTTAGGATATTCATCTTTAAACTCATATTATCGTTGGCGGCAGAGTATAAGCTGATCGTGTACCAGATAAATGTGCCATTAGCGTACTTAAATTTGAATCTTCAAAGAAATATGTAGAAGCCCCCGAGTGTTTTGGAGACAAAGAAATGGTCAAAGTTCTAGTGAGAAATGATGTTTGACGAATGTGAACGCTAATATTTTTCATCATGCCGTACTTTTCAAACAGATTTGAGAATGTGAACGCTTATATTACCAAACGAAAATGCTATAATATAACTTCAAAGGTAACATTTATCTGGTGTTTTATTTAATATATTTGGTTTGTTCCAACAGATCACAAGGTAAGAAGTTTTATGGTTGTGACAAAAAGATCTCTAATTATTTTAAAAACTAAATTCGAAGTATTATTTTTCTTTTTGTTGGAAATGAAAATTTGGAATTTCTTACTCTTTACTTTAAATTGGATAGAGGCTAAAACTGTCGAGGGAGCTGTTAGCATGATTTCATCAAAGTAAATTTAAAAAGTCGGATTTTCATTTTTAAAAAATAAGCAAAGAAATTTTATAATTTGGCCCATTAAATAACCTGGGGCGACTTTCCTTTAAGGTAACAGACGTATAATATTGACCTCAATATTACAGATTTAAAATGTTAAGTGAGGAACAGTGTTATACCATTAAACTTTTTTTTTTACTTTTTCAGTTTTAACCTCACTATTTTTGTAAGTGTTTTTTTTACTAATAGTTCTGAAAATGGCCAGTGTGTATGGTCGCCAGGCTTCTATATTAAGCTACTAAATCAACAGTTTTTTTTAACTTAATAGTACAGTGGGTGGACCGCTCTGTTGGTTGTTAAGATTTTAGGTCCTTTTTCGGGTCCAATCATGCTCACGCAACTGCGTTGCTCCGCTTACCGCTTAGGGTAAGTAAATTCGCCAGGCTGGCACATACATATGTCAACAGTTTTTTAACTTAACAGTACTATGGGTTCCGAAACTTCCCTATAATCTACAAATTATTTCATTACAAAATCAACAAAAAAACAAAAATTCCCAATAATGTCCAAAAATAACCAGACACTGGTAATACTTACATAAAAAGCCATGTTGTGAATTTTGTATGCAAATTGAGGAACTTCAAAAATTAATTAAAAATAGTTATTAATCTTTTCCCACTTTAAAATTGTGATATCTGTTATTAAAAAGTATTAATATACCGAATAAAACTATCCGCGTGTAAAAATTCGTACTACCTAAAAGGAAACTTGGGCCAATAACCTTATAGGGGCAAGCTTTTTATATATAAAAATAAATAGAGGTTCTTATACATGGCCGGGCGTGCATTTTCACATCAAATTATTAATTGCATGACTTTTTACGTAATGTTCTTCATATATTGATGGTGCATCTATGTATTTTTATCAAAGTCTTATCTACGCACCCTGCTACTTAAATTCTCTTTCGTGAAAAAATTCAGAAGAAATGTTTTGGCAGTTTTCTGGCCATCGAACAAAATCATATAATACAAACGCTCACACTCTCGATTTGTTTCTTACTTCAAACCCTCATAAGAATACCATAACGGTAAACTCTCCATTCGGCACTTCGGACCAATGTGTAATATCACCCAATTTCTCGTGTCCCATTCATCCAGTTAAAGAGAAGCATCCCACTAGGACCGTTTCGATATACGAGATAGCCAACTGGGACGGTCTGAATAACTTTTTTAGAATTTTTAACTGGTCACTATGTTTCCTCGATAGTGACAGTGCTGATATGATCACAGAAGTGATTTTTCTTGGGGTGCGTACTTTTATTCCTTACAGAATTAAAAGTATAAAGCCTAAAGAAAAGTCTTGGTAAAGAAGCTGTAAAGAAGCTATAAGGTTGAGAGAAGTAAGTTTCCGCTCTTACAAAGCCAACCGAACCGAGGAAAATCAGAAAAAGTATAAACAAGTCAGAAACCAATGCAACGCTGTTATAAAAAGAACCAAATTCTTGCATGACCAGAAATTAAGGCAAAAAATTTCGAAATGCAATATCCCAAAGGCTGTAGAAATTTCTGGTCATTTGTCAAGAACGCTCATCTACCATGACAAACCAATAACTAGCTCTTTAGCTAGCTCTACGTTGCCTGTTAGCTACAATGGCCCTCCTGTACTTGAGAACGTAAATAATTCATGGGAAACTCCCCATTCTTCATCGCTGGCAAAACCATTGAGTAAGCTTTTCCATCGCTCCTACTGTTCTGCAATCTTCCCTAGAAGATGGAAAACAGCATTTGTTCAGCCTGTTCCTAAAAAGGCGACCCTTCTTCCCCCTTCTCCTATCGACGAATTGCACTTACATCCCCTCTTTCCAAGGTCATGGAATCGCTGATAAATCATCAGCTCAAGAAATATCTCGAAGATAGAAAGCTTCTTAATGACCGGCAATACGCATTTCGCAGCAATCGTTCCACTGGTGTTCTGATGACACATCTCACAGAAGAGTGGAACAGATCTTTACTTGGAGAAAGAAAGATTATTGCGCTCGATATTTTTGAGGCATTTGATAGAGTTTGGCACCAGGCTCTCTTATCGAAAATGCGTGCGTTTGGTATTAACGAAACCCTTATTCTTTTAGAAATTACCTTCTAGATCGTTCAATACATATTGTATTGGACGGTTTAAAGTCTGATCTTCACAAAATACTACTTTCAGCTTTTCATACTCGTTCTCAAATTCATGTCCATCTCCTTCGGAAGTGGGAATGCAACGGTATCGTATAATAAGCTCATTAAACTCCGATCTTTACAGCATTGTTAAATGGGGTATAAAAAACATTGTGTTTTTAGTTTCTAAAACTCAGTGCTGTCTATTGTCGTTGAAGCAAAATGTCCCCCTTATGCCATTGTCCTTGAATGGCACTTGCATTGAAGAAACCGAAAAGCTCTCAGTACTCGGTTTGTGTGTCAACGAGACCGTCATCTGATCTGGCTACCATTTATAAGGCGTTTATACATCCAAAACTCGAGTACAACTCATATCTTTGGGCAGGCGCATCATAAACTTTTCTCCACTTATTGGATAGAATTCAGAACAGAGCATTAACACTGATAGGAAACAAAGTTTTCATGGATTCATTCCCATCCCATCAAACACCGTCGGAATGTTTCATGTATTTCCTTGTTTTATCGCTTCTTTCACAAGCGATGCTCACTCGAAGAAGCCAGTTGCATTTCTCCCCTTAATACCCGTGATACTCGATTCGCTAAGAATGCTCATCACTTCACCCTCGAGCCTAACTTTGGTCGTACCGTCAAATATAGAGATTCGTTTTTTAGTCGCACAACACGATTATGGAATTACTTACCCGGCACGGTTTTCTCTGCCATTTTAATATATAATATATTTATTTTTGATGATGGTTAACAGAAATAGTGTGTAGAGGAATGAACGACACTTTGCCCACTCAGCGGTCTGGACTAGTGGTAACAGATACTTCGTGTAGCCAAGGAACCGTTTGCTGGTCTGTGTTTATGATCAATAAATACTGCATGACGGAGTTCTTGGCATCAACGACCATAAGCAAAACATCTTTCAAAGACGCTTTTACGGATTTTTGCAGTCGTCGCTTTCATTATCGCTGCACTTTTGGACACTGTGGTGAGAAAGTATCTTTCTTGAGTTCGGTTTGATAGATGGTGGCTCTGAACATGAGCACTCTTGGAGTATACTTAGTAGCCATCCCCTCTTTTGTTGGACTCCTTCTTGAAAAACTTGTACTAAAACTTGTAGTACAGGGAAGATATGATATTTGCTTTTAGTCTGACCATTATATATTTCAATAAGTTATCTTTATTTTAAAGCGTCAACAACTTTTTCTCAAAAGTAGAAATATTTGCTATCAAAAGCTCAAAAAAATCTTAAATCCTGAAAGTTACATAGTGAAAACCAAAGAAAATGCCATATGAATTTCCATCAACTGGGCGCAATGGTAACTGATTCAAGGTGTTTTTTTTTTATAATAAACACAATGTCAATAAGGGTTGGTTGCAAATTGGCGATCAGTGTCCTTTCACCCCGGGAGCAGATAGGTCATGGTGGGATGTACGTGAGCTCAAAGAAGATTACACAAACAATTTAAATGTAACTCAGTGACTCTGTTTCAGTGGCAATTTCTTAAGTTAAGGTGCCGTGCAAATAGCAGCAGGCACCGATGTTTCTGAAAAAGCTCTCACATAAGGCCTGTACTGCGAATATAAATTGAACAGAGTATAGTAAATTTAGAATTATATAAGCTATAATTTATACCTTCACATTTAAAAAAAAAGCTGATAGTTTTCGAGAAATTTTCAAAAAAAAAAAGCTCCAGTCCAAATTTAGGGTACTAATGTCGTTTTTATTTGGCAATCCGGAAGCCTTCTGGACTCTTCTGAAAGTGTTCACTTGGGAAAAAATGACAGTTCTGATTCTGAAAAGAAGAGAACTCTGCTTCTGGATTTGAAATCAGAATCGGAACCCGAAGCACTCACACATTCATATACTTAAACGTCAAACTCAACAGCTGTGATTTTGTGTATACTAAATGTGCGAAGTGTATCTTTCAACAAACATTTTTCTTGATTTTCATTATTGTCCACATTTGATGTTTCACATACATACATATACAATCATAAAAAACTTCAGAATCAAAAAAGTGTTCAGTTGGGATTCCGGATCGGAGAGATTCCGAGTTGCCAAATAAAAACAACATTGGTACAATTAGGACGACACGAAAAATCACAACTGTCAAGTTTGACGTTTAAGTATATGAATGTGTGAATGGTTTCGATTCTGATTTCAAGTCCAGAAGCAAATTTCTCTTCTTTTCAGAATCCGAACTGTCATTTTTTGCCAAGAAGAGTCCAGAAGGCTTCCGGATTGCCAAATAAAAACGACATTATTGTATTTCAACTGAAGTGGACCGAATACAAATTTTTAGAAGATAGAAACCAAATTATATTTAGCTTTGGAGCTATTTTGTTATGCCCAAATTATTTAAGGTGTTTTTTATTCATAAATTCACACGAGCTCAATTGATTGTTGAGACCTTTATAGTGTAAAACACAGCACTACCGATGGCGAAATTAGGGAGGAAGATAAATATGTAAATACAATGTGTAAATGCTTACTTTAACCAGGTGATGCATAATTATACTAAACATAATTATTTTTCGTGAGATGAGAAACCCTGAGTTGAGACATCATTCAATTAAATTATCGGTGTGAACATTTTTTCAATCCCTCTGATCTAGGTAAAAATTATAAGGCGTTTATACGTCCAAAACTCGAGTATAACTCACATCTTTGAGCAGGTGCAACCCACACTTCTCTTCATTTATTGGAAGGAATCCAGAACAGAGCTTTAAACTGGTAGGAAACAGATGCAATCATTCCCATCTCTTGAACACCGTCGGAATGTTTCATGTATTTCCTTGTTTTATCGCTTCTTTTACAAGCAATGTTCACTTGAAGTATCTTGTTGCATTCCTCCCATCAGTTCACCCGTGATACCTGTTTCGTTAGGAATGCTCATCAGTTCATCCTCGAGCCTAATTTTGGACGTACTTTCAAATAATGACAAAATGTTCTAGGTGCAATTTAATTTATTAATAATGCTTATAACAACAAAAACTAGTTAATTGTTTGAAAAATGTGCACTAAATATTAGGAGATTTCCAACCTTCTACATAAATGCGGAGGGACCACCTGAAAATGTTGTCCTAATGGATGAATGTGGAAGACAATATGATGTCAGAATAGGTCACAGGTAATATCCTGTTGGCACAGTGAAAAGTCTTTTCAGATATAAGTGGTTAGAAATTAATGGTATTAGTTTTGAAAATTATTTTGTTTTATTTGTTTTCCTTTGAACGGGCAAACACAATTTTGTACCATTGCTATCCGCTTAAGGGATTTAATAAATAAAAGGAATGATCCACTATGTTTTCAGTTTTCATAAATTTGATCTTTTAAATTACAGGGCTATCAACTTGAACGCCATTTTGTAAGCAATTCGATTTAAAATGAAAAAAGTATATATACTGTTGTGAATAAATAAGAAACATATAAACTTGTCTGTTTTTCCAATAATTTTACAACAAATCGAATTTAACGCATACAACTCTAAACCTCCATGCTAAGGTTACGCACTTAGTTTTGTCTTACCTGAAAACGGCTGTCTTCGGTAGCGTAACTTCTTCCCATTTTTTCTCAATAGCTTTGGCACTGGTGGATCTGAAGTTCGTTTACTTGTACTATCTTTACTTTCGGTGGCAGTGAAATGTCCATTAACATGTTTCTGAAGAGCCAACTATTTAAAAAAAGAAGAAAATTAAAGACAATCTTTGCCGTGTAATCGCTCTTTTTTATTTAATTATTACCTGTGATCCAAACCGTAGTCCACAGCCATCTACTATGCACTTGAATGGTTTTGTACCTCCATGAGAAAGCACATGTCGCTCCAACCATCGCCTTGAGCATGATTCCCTTCCATAGACTTTGCATCCCAACCACAAGCAGGCAAATGGTCCTGTTTGCGTGTTTACATGATGCGTTTGCATGTGATCTAACAATTTAGAATTACTATCGTGCTTCTTATTGCACTTATCCCAGTAACAAACGCCATCATGCCGACGCATTCCCTTTGGACCGAATCGATGGCCACACCCATGTTTGGCCGGGAAGCGTATTGTCTTTGGTTGAGACAGTATCGGACTAATTGCACACTTTGGCAGAGAATCATTGTCAGCTAAAGCAATATCAACGGTGGGGGAAAGCTTGCTTATAACAGAAGAAGTATCAGAGGATGAAGTCTCGATTATGTGCATTGGCGTTTCTGATTCCTCTATTTTTTCATGAATTTCAAGCCTTGGACTTTCTACAGAGATCAATGATGAAGAAGTGACAGAATACTCTGGCGGAGATGGTGGTGAGTCTTTGATGCTCTCTTCAGAGATTGTGGTATTCAAAGAGTTTTCTGTCGAAAGCAATGAAGAAGATTCCACACATATTGTATTGGAGATGTCATCTTCTTCTTTCTTTACTTGGCTTTTTTCTTCATTTGATTGATAATGTTTGGAAGGGGGAGTATTTAAAGTTGTCTCATTCTTTGAGTTCTTCAGGATGTCAAAAATATCTTCATTTGTATGTTGCTCTTCTTTCTTTGCTATCAGCGAGGGATAAATAAGAGCAGGGGGTGATTTTGGAGGTGTATTTATAGAAGGTGCTGCTAGAATAAGTGGCGCAGAATCAAACCACACTTTGTTTGTGCTATCCGAGATAGTCCTTTTGGCTTTTGAAACGCTTTCCTGTTGCCCACCATTTACTTGGTATGGCTTTGCTGGGATATGTGGCTTTGAGGCACAACCGCTGACAATCGGGCTTCCCGATGATATCGTCACCAGCGGAGGTGGCTGCGTCGCAGACACCTGATGTACCGAGGGTGTAAAAGTGGCATTGCCAGCCTTTACTATTGCCAATTTGCTGAACGCACTTGATGAAACAGCCAAAGGGGGTATATTTGTCTGCTGGTGCAGTGGTGGGATAGAGGGATCAAGTGATGCAGCCTGCTCTGATTTGTATTGCTGCATTTGCTGCTCTTGATGGGGACTGAAAATAGAGCTCAAACCAGGCATCACAGCACCTTGAATGGGCTGAAGGGCGGGTATTTGTTGTGGTTGAATGGCCACAGTCTGTTTACCTGTCCCAGCCAGCATCGCTGGTAGTGAGGCGGCATTAAGTAGTAAGCCAGTAGTTGTTGCCATAAATACAGGTTGGGAATGATGCAGGCGATGGTTGTGTGCAGATACTGATTGTTGTTGCTGTTGCTGCGTTTGAAATTGGTTAGAGAGCATTTCCTGCAAGCTGGTGGCAGTGATTGAGGAGGTATTTTTGTTGATTGATGCATGCGACTGCTGTTCCATGGCTGTGGTAGAATTGGTCATGGTTGCTGTATTTATTGACTGATTCCCACTGTCCATACTAAAACTTGCATTAGGAGTGCCTGTTGGGGTTGGTGAAGGTGTATATTGCTGCAGTTTAAATACGGTTCCATTGAGAAAGTACTGGGCAGAAGTAGCAGCATGGGGATGATGGTTACCACGAGCACCTGTTAATTGACTAACATTGGCTGCAATCAGATTTGGAAATTGGACTAGATTTGGCATCATCGGTATCTGGTATAGTGACGGGCCTGTTGACATTTTTGAAGACGGAGAAGTACTGTTCGACGGAGCTTTTCCAGCCGTAAGTTGCTGTTGCCTTGGAGACGTGGACACTAATTGGGGAGGTTGACTCGATTGCGGAATATGTATGGCAGTGAGGAGCACAGCTGGTTGCTGCTGTTGAGCTGCAGTTTTGGAAGCCTTTTGAGAGGAAGTCACAGACAATTCGTGTCTTTGTCTAGTGTCCGCTGTTCGCGGTGCAATAGCCACGTGCTTTTTTGGAGATTTTTCAGCAAAGTGTGACAATGGTGGAGCCGCTGTGGTCTTGCGAAGATTTGGTGCGACTTGAGCTATTTTTGTAGGCCTACTACGTTCGATTTTCTTTAAGGCCGGAGGCAGTGATGGTAATTTCGAAGGGGCATTCGTTGCTGTCCGCTCTTGTTCCTCACGCATATGTGAATTAAGGAGATTAAAATAGTTGTTTAAACTGCAACTTGGGGTTTCAACTGCAGAGACAGTATTGTTAGAAGATGATGATGATGATACAACGGCTGTTACAGTGACCGCAGGTGATAGAGATGATATTGTAGATGAGGATGGCAAAATATTAGACAGTGTGTTATCTTTTTTAAGGCCGCTCTGGTGAACTTGTGCTTTCATTTGTGACTTAAAATAGCCTGTTATTTTAGTTTGTGATTCCTCCATAGCGGCAACTTTCAGTCTTTTGTTATTAGATGCTGTCTGTGACGGTTGCAATGCAATGCCGTTAGCATTAACACCCCCGGCACCATTGCTGCTTTCTCTTGAATTTCCATTTATTGTGCGTGTTTTCTTGGCACCGCCATCTATTGGTGTGGATGATATTTGAGAATGCCGCTTATTGCTATGCTTGTTGTTGTTCGAAGTTGTAATATTAGCCTTTGGACTGCTTGCCAATTCACTGGTAATGTCTGTTTCTGTGCCAACACCACCATTTAGTGTAGTCCATGGCCAGATATGTTGGTTCACTTTTTGTATTGGCGATGGTAATTGTGATTTTGTGAGTTTCTGTTGTTGTTGATTTTTGATTTCTGACCGTTTCTGTTGTTGTTTATTGCCTTTTAAAACATTTTGTATGGGTGTTGCAGCTGATGCTGTTGGTGACTTTCCAGCATTTCCGTTTGTTGTTGCAAGTATTGTTTGGGGTGGCATTATGATAGACTTTTGACCCAATTCATCTCCTAACAAAACTGGATTGTACGGTGAACCTGGGTCAGACACATCACTAGATGTAGTACTAGAATCCGTGCAACTGAGAGAAGTTGCAACACCACTGCAATGAAACATAAATAAGACAATAATTTAGTAGAATTTACGAACGATAAATAAATGTTTTAAATTTCTTTTATTCATTTACTAAAAATTTTGACATTTTACTTTCAAGTTAAGTCAAAAAGTTTGTAACAGTACGAAAAAAAAACAAAAAAAGAATAAACAACGTCCCAATCCCTAGTTCTTGGTTGTACCTATAAGATTGATGACAGTTAAAAATAATAAATCTTCGAATAGACTTCAATTACACGAGTGGATAGGAAATCGGATCGAATCCGAATTGAGATTTTGATCAGGGAACATGAACACGCCAGATCGAAAGATTAAATTCAAATGGATTCGAGGTGACAGTTTTGTTTCCAGTGTGTGCTTTGGAATTCAGTTCTTTTATAATCTCATTTCTCTTATAATTCTCTTGTATAGTCAGCTTCAAATTCATGGGTTGAGCCATTCCACAAGAAATTAAATAAATTTTAAAAACAAATACATTCATATTTTGAATTCGATGCAGCTCTCAAGGCTGAATCGGATCGAGTAATCCTATTTCGATCCGATCCAGGTGCACACGGAATCGAATCCGGTTTCAATTCAAATTCAATTCTTGTAAACGGGGTAATAGTAATGTTATATTGCGTAGTTACCTTCAATTGACTACAGAGACTAGATGACCTGAATATCGAACCTTACTATACTCATGTTTACGAAAATAACTATAAAAACTGTAGATATACAATTTAACAGTTATTTGTACAGTAAATTATAAAATAGTATATATGTAGTATAGTATGTATCTACATGCGTCATGTTCGATCAGCTGAAATAAAATTTTTATATTATACGTGCACTCAAGGGATTATGAACACCTTTATAATGTTAAACACAGTGCGACAAATTAGGAAAGTAGGATAGGATTAAAAATGAGATACCGATGCACATTGGTTTTTAATTGTCTTCACATTGCAATGAGTGACTGCTTCACTAGAGCACTGTTTATGAAAACAGCGGTAAATTGACATGAAACATTGCGGCGGCGCTCGAAAGATACAAATGTTTCACTAAGACAACGGTCGGGTATCATTTTATACCTCTCTTTTGAATTTTATCCAAGAGACTCCAGTGGGTTTTTGGATCACCTGCCCAGATGTGGGAATTGTATTTCAGTTTCGGAGTTGAGTCGAATGACATCGACTTGTTTTAGTTGATCACTCAAGCTTAAGTCGTCCTCCAGTTAAGAAGTTTCTTTTCATACTCATCACTTTACTTATTTCATAAACTTTATGCTTTCTGAATTGTTAAACAGTTCGTGTTTTAATTTTTTCTTGATACAGATCATTAATTGGAGACGAGAAAAAAAATTTAATGAAATAAAATCAACTCGTTTTGTTTATTATAAAATCATTAAAAAAGTCTTTTAACACGTGTGCCATAATGTCAAAATTAATTGGTTATGTCGAGCCCTACGAAATCGGAGATAATTTCAAAGATTATTAAAATCGCCTAGTTAATTTCTTTAAATTAAATACAATAGGTGATAACGACAAAAATACCTATTTTATCGGAATCATGGGGAAGTGTATATACGAGCTGTTAGCGAAGCTCACTTATTCAGCTAATCCAAATAAAAAAACATTCGCCGAAAATATTGCCCTGCTGCGCAGTCATTTTGCGCCTAAGCCCAACAAGAGAGCGAAACGGTTTAGATTTCATCATATTGTCCAAAGACATGGTGAATCTATAAGTGAGTACGTTATTGGACTCTCAGGAGTGTCATTTTGGTGATTTCTTGGATAATTTGCCAGTCAAACCACCAAAGCTAAGGATAAACAAACTCCAGATGTTAATTTGGGAGTTCACAAGTTGAAAATATTAGACGATCAATTGTCCGATCGTTTTATAGTAGGTCTCAAGCACGAAAAAATTCAGTAGTCGCTTCTGAAGCACGACAATCTAAGTTTTGAGCAATTCTGCGATAAAGCTTTGTCCATAGAGGCGTCCGAGGAAGCTGCGTCATCAGTACAAGCACCTGTCACAACAAATGCTGTCTACAAGTCTGACAAACCAAACCAGAATAAAAGTCCACCGTCATCAAAACAATCATCGTCATCGGGTAATTTTCCGTCACACAATTCATCACGCAGTACAAAGTCCAAAAGTCAGAACAGCAAATGTCCACGATGTGGAAGACCTGCACATCGAAATTGTCCAGCAGTCAGCTGGGAATGCTTTACCTGCAATAAAAAAGTTCACATCTCTACCATGTGTCGAGCTAGAGAGAGTACGAGCATAAAAGTCATCAACAGTGTCAATGCTGTCAGTCAACCCCAGCAATGTGTCGTCTCAATTAACAAAATACTCGTAGATGTGTTAATGGAAATTGACACCGGAGCTGTAACATTCCTAGAGCTGTGCCAATCGTTCATTTTGAAAAACCGAATCAATCATTGATTGATTGGTTTGTAGCAAACTTACATCTGGCAAGCCTGTTCTACAACAACACAAAGATGACAATTGCAAGTTATAAAATAAATCGAGTTCAGTAGGAGTTTAACTACCGTGGTATATACTTTTCGTTTTGTCTTTAATAAATAACCTATGCTATAAATTGTTAAAACACGAATTGAAATATTTAGTTTAAATTAAAGTTTTTATCGAATTAAACGGATTTGTTTTAATTAAATTAAGGTTTACTTCGCTTCCACAAAGTGGTGACCCCGTATTTTTTTTAACACTCGCATAGAAGCGGTATATATGTACATACAAACGTTAAACTATAATTATCTTAGACGTAGCACCTGATTCTAAATTGCCTATATTCGAACCATGACGACAACTACTCCAGTTACAAGTGCACGAAATGTACCACCTATTATCACAACCACATCATTTACTCCCACATTAACGACTTGGGCAGGAAACGGTGGTATTCATCCAGGAGCTGAAATCCACAAAGTTTCTGTCAGGGTTCCACCATTCTGGCGCACAAGACCCGAGCTGTGGTTCTCCCAAATTGAATCTCAATTTTTTACTTCAGGTATTACAGCGGACACCACAAAATATCACACTGTAGTAGCTGCTATAGAAAGTAGTGTACTCGCTGAGGTAAGTGATATTATCTTGCGTCCGCCAGCTGAACAGATGTACGACACCTTAAAAAATAGACTCATCGAAAGATTCGCCGATTCAGAGGAAAAACGAATAAAAAAACTTCTTCAAGAAATTGATTTAGGCGATAAAAAGCCATCCCAGCTTTTGCATGAAATGCGAGATTTGGCTGGAAACAAGATAAATGACGAGCTTCTAAAAGCATTATGGATGCAACATTTACCATCTGCGACGAAGGTATATTAACTGTGAGTAGCGATAAACTTCCTCAACTAGCTGTTCTTGCTGACAAAGTAGTGGAAGCGAGTCAAGGCAATAATACCGTTTCTGCAATCACCTCACATAACACGTCATACACATCACCAACCAAAATATCAGGTAATTTATCTTCATCGGACCTTCTCGAAAAAATTGATGCTCTGGTAAATGAAATAGCGGAGATTAAAGCAAATATTAGAGGAAGAAGTACTATCAGAAGACAACAACATCGATCTCGCTCACGCCCAAGCACACCTGCACGAGAAACTGGTTTTTGTTGGTATCACAAGAGATATGGCAAAAAGGCAAGAAATTGCACACAGCCATGCAAATACAATACCACAAACATTTCGGAAAACTAACAAGTCCATCTACTCATATACAGGCGACAACAGATGGACAAATGGATGTTACACGTCGCCTATTCGTCTTCGATCCACACACAAAATTCAACTTCTTAATTGATACGGGAGCTGATCTTTCTATTGTTCCCCCGTTACGCAGTGAAAAACATAACCGGTGCAATTTTAATCTAGTTGCAGCAAACGGCACAAAAATATTATCATACGGTACAAAAAATCTGACAGTCACGCTTGGACTTCGTCGTAGTTTTAAGTGGAAATTTATAATCGCTGAAGTTTCCAAACCAATTATTGGAGCAGATTTTCTGCAGCAGCACGGACTTTTGGTTGATCTAAAAAGGAAAAAATTAATAGATAAAACAACGTCCCTGGAAATAATTGCAAGTATCACTAATTCATTTTCTCCTCGAGTGTCATTTATAGAAAATACATCACCTTTTAGTGAACTTATTAAACAATTTTCTGACGTGTTTTCTCCTTCTATTATAAAGCCTCCTGTCAATTCCAGTGTCACTCATCACATCATCACTAAAGGTCCACCTGTTCACTCCCGTCCTCGTCGTCTTCCACCGGATAAGTTGGCTGCAGCTAAAAAAGAGTTCAAATATATGATGGAGCAGGGAATGTGTCGTCCCTCAAAAAGTCCCTGGTCGAGTTCTCTGCAAATGGTAAAGAAATCCGATGGATCGTGGCGCGTCTGTGGGGATTATCGTGCCCTCAATGCCGCAACAGAGCCCGACATGTACCCTCTTCGTATTCTACAAGATTGTACATATTTTATGGAAGGAAAACAAATATTTTCAGTCATCGACTTGTTCCGGGCTTACAATCAAATCCCGATACAGGAAGCAGATGTTCCTAAGACAGCTATATCCACACCATTCGGACTGTTCGAGTGCCTGGTTATGTTTGGTGGTTTGAGAAATGCAGCAACAGACGTGCCAGCGGATAATCGATGAAGCATTGCGAGATCTCGACTTCGCTTTCCCTTATATTGATGACATCTGTATAGCTTCAGACAATATGGAGCAGCACATTGAACACCTACGATTAGTCTTCCAACAGCTCAGAAAGTTCAATCTCGTCGTTAATATTTCGAAATGTCAATTCGGTAAGCAAGAAGTCAAGTTCTTCGGTCATCTCATTAACTGCGATGGCATCAAGCCGCTTACGCAAAAGGTTCAAGCGATTCTGGACTACAAGTTACCCACTCAGGTAAATGCTTTGAGAAGATTTCTTGCCACAATTAATTTTTACAGGAGGTTTCTACCTCACGCTGCTGAAAAACAGTTAAAGCTTCAAGCACTGATCAAAGGTAATAAACGCAACGACAAATCGCTCATTCAATGGACAGAGGAAGCCAAAGCTGCATTCGAAGACTGCAAAACAAACCTCGCTGGTGCAACATTATTAGCTCATCCTTCGATTAATGCAGACTTTTCAGTGTATGTTGACGCATCTGACTTTGCCATTGGCGCAGTTTTGCAGCAATCGAAAAATGGTATCACACAGCCTCTTAGTTTTTTCTCTAGAAAGCTTACCAAATCGCAAAAAAAGTATTCTGCCTACGACAGAGAGCTGCTTGCAGCACACTCAGCTGTAAAATACTTTAAGTTCATGCTTGAAGGTCGTATATTTGTGATTTATACAGATCACAAGCCGTTGACGTTTATGTTTCGTCAAAAACACGACAAAGCGTCCCCTCGTCAAGAACGTTACACTGACTTCATAAGTCAATTTACAACGGATATTCGTCACGTTAGTGGAAAGGACAATATTGTAGCTGACACCTTATCCCGAGTTGAGACAGTGGGCAAGGGATTAAACTATGAAACTCTCGCAAAAGCACAACAGCTTGATGCAGAACTCCAAGACTACCTCAACAACCCAACATCGTCACTAAAGCTTCAAAAATTTCCTGTTTCACCAACTTCCTCGCAAAATCTGCTTTGTGATCTATCTACTGGACGAGTTCGACCATACATCACCAAAGAGCTTCGAAGATTGACATTCAACAGCGTTCACAATCTCTGTCATCCTGGAGTTAAGGCAACAACAAAAATGGTTGCAGAACGTTATGTGTGGCCAAACCTAAGAAAAGACTGTCGTAAGTGGGTGCAGACATGCATACCCTGTCAACGAGCTAAAACACAACGTCATAACAGATCTGTGCTGGGCTCATTTAAACTCCCAGATGGACGATTTACACATGTCAACATAGACATTGTTGGTCCTTTACCATCGTCGCAAAACCAAAGGTACTGTTTAACATGTGTTGACCGTTTCACCAGATGGCCCGAAGTTTTTCCTATGGAAGATATTACTGCTGAGACTGTGGCGCGTACTTTGTACAACGGTTGGATTGCTCGCTTTGGTGTACCATCTTATGTAACAACCGATCAAGGCCGCCAGTTCGAATCAGCGCTCTTTCGTGAACTCACCAAGTTGCTTGGAGTTTCACGGATTCGGACAACAGCATATCATCCGGCAGCAAATGGCTTAGTGGAACGCTGGCATAGAACTATGAAGAACGCTATCAAATGTCATCAAACCGATCGCTGGACAGAAGTAATTCCTACTATTCTCCTAGGACTTAGATGTTGTTTTAAAGATGACATAAGTGCTACGCCAGCTGAATTAGTTTATGGTACAACGCTACGCTTACCCGGTGAATTTTTGGAGCAAAATATATCTAGCAACACGTCAAATGAAGGGTTTGTAAATCAACTTCGAGCTTCCATGAACAAATTATCTCCAGTTCCAACATCGTCTCACACAAATGCTATGAAAGTTTTTGTTCATAAAGATTTGAGTTCTACATCACATGTGTTTGTGCGAAGAGACGCCGTTCGAAAGCCTTTGCAATCAGCTTTTGACGGTCCATTTAAAGTACTAAATAAATTTGCTAAATTCTTTACAGTTCTTTCACCAAAAGGAGAGCGGAAAAATATCTCTATTGACCGTTTGAAGCCAGCATACAGCATTAAAGACACACAAGACCTGCCAAACGCTCTTGAGAAGGATGCTATGAAATCTTCCGCAATTCAACCAACACCTGACTATGTGACTAAATCAGGACGTCATGTGCGCTTCAGGATTAAACCTTAGATGAAATCATACATAATGATAATCGCATATCGTTGTCACTGAGGGGGGAATCCTGTAGCAAACTTACATCTGGCAAGCCTGTTCTACAACAACACAAAGATGACAATTGCAAGTTATAAAATAAATCGAGCTCAGTAGGAGTTTAACTACCGTGGTATGTACTTTTCGTTTTGTCTTTAATAAATAACCTATGCTATAAATTGTTAAAACACGAATTGAAATATTTAGTTTAAATTAAAGTTTTTATCGAATTAAACGGATTTGTTTTAATTAAATTAAGGTTTACTTCGCTTCCACAGGTTCAAGGATTCGGTCTTTTCAATCAATCGTTCATTCAATCATTTTTTATCCATCCGTTTCCTTCCGAACGAGATATAGATCGACACGAAATGTTTTCAATCATTCATTCAAGTAAAATATTTTTTTTTCCAATCGTTTCGTTCAGACCAAGACCGAAACAATGTGAAAATGAAAGCAAGTTTGGCTTTTTCTACTTCGTTCACGCCCTCTTCAATTGTATATAAAATGAGGAATATACATTCTGTTTTATGTCCATTCCTATTTGGTATTGTAAAATGATTGAGAACAAGTTGAATGAACGAAAAATTACTTTTTTACGTTCGTTTCGTTCATCGGTTTCAGTGGCAAGAGATTGACATTAGGGATTGATTGATTTGGTCTACTTTGATTGCAATCAATCAATCTTTTTGGTGAACGGGTCGCAAAGACCGAATCAATCGCGATTGACACAGCTCTATAACATCCATATTGAACGAAGAATTATATACATAATTTAAGTTTTTCTAGTTTTAGTCTTATTAAAAATTTTTTTAATCTTGTGTCTGTTACAGGTTGTAATATCGAGGAATTAGTCGTCGTCAAAGGTGTAAAGGGAGGTTGTGTTTAATGGGTCGTGATTGGATAGACCAAATTTTCCCAGATTGGAGAAATAATTTTAAGAATATTTTCACAGTAAGTCAAGTTAAAAATGATGTAAATTTTGTCGCGGAAATAAAATCTAGATTTCCAAGTGTCGTGAATTCAAATTTAAAGTCGCAGATATAGTCTTAAAAGAAGATGCAGAGCCAATATTCCATTCAGCATATAGTGTCCCTTTCAAACTTAGAGACAAAGTTGTAGCTGAAATAGATCATCCGATTTGTGAAGGAATTTTAGTCAAAGTCTCGGCCAGTCCCATTGTCATTGTTCCAAAAAAGGATGGCGCAATTCGAATTTGTGTAGACTGCAAAGTCACACTAAACAAATGCATATACACTATGCACCATCCGTTTCCAAAAATCCAGGAAATTTTTGCCGAGCTATCAGGTTGTTTTTACTTCTGTGTGATTGATTTGACAGGAGCATACCTGCAAGTGAAAGTCAGTTACTCTTCTAGAGAATTATTAGTCATCAACACTTTTTTAGGTCTATTTGCATACACTCGTCTTGTCCTTGGCATAAGTAGTGCGCCAGGCATTTTCCAGTCAATTATGGACAGGATCTTGTTGGGCTTAAAAAGAGTTAAGTGATATGTCGATGGCATTTTGGTCGGAGTGTCATCAGTTGATGAATGCAAAGAGACCTTATTTGAAGTTCTTCGCAGGCTTTCATTGCATAATTTCCGCATTAATTTGCAAAAATGCAAATTCCTGGAACCGTCTGTAAATTTTTTAGGGCACAACATTTCTGGAGAAGGGTTAAGACCGAACCAAGAAAAGGTAAAAGCCATTCTTGAAGCAACTGCTCCAACTAATATTCATATTCAACAGTTAGAGTCTTTTATATGGTTTTTAAATTTTTATCATCAATTTCTTCCTAACTTTTCTATGGATAGTTATCCGTTAAATTGTCGGTCGGTCGATTGCGGGAGTGCATGTAAATGTAAATGTAAAAAAAATGTAAACAGTCCTTAGTCAATAATTGTCTTTTAGAGCTTTACGATCCTGACAAAGAAATCGCCGTTTCAACTGATGCCAGCTCAGTTGGGGTCGGAGCAATCTTAGCACATGTCGTGCAAGGGGTAGAAAAGCCAGTATTTTTCGCATCATACACGCTAAGTGCATCCGAGCGCAACTATTCTCAGTTACATAGAGAAGGTCTCGCAGTGAGCTGCCACAAAAATTGTAAAATCTTTTAAATATTAAATATCATGTATTACTATTATCTTGTCCATTTTAAGAGGTTACTTAAATCTGAGTGGTGGAGAGTGTTATGTATTTACTCATCTTATTTACTTATCTCATAACGTGAAAATCACGTCATTTAACTGTCAAGTTGAATGACATCGAATGTCCATATACTTGTTTTAGTTGATCACTCAAGCTTAATACGTCCTCCAGTTAAGAAGTTTCTTTTCATACTCATCACTTTACTTATTTAATAAACTTTATACTTTCTGAATTGTTAAACAGTTGGTGTTTTAATTTGTTCTTGATACAGAACAAACATGTGATCACTCTACAAAAGATGGCCTGTGAAGCACATACTCGTACCTAGAACTGAAAGCTGTTCAGTCTGCTTGATGCAAGTGCACCCATAGAAAGTGGCATATAGGGTAATTCGGTAAGCAAGAAGTCAAGTTCTTAGGTCATCTCATTAACTGCGATGGCATCAAGCCGCTTACGCAAAAGGTTCAAGCGATTCTGGACTACAAGTTACCCACTCAGGTAAATGCTTTGAGAAGATTTCTTGCCACAATTAATTTTTACAGGAGGTTTCTACCTCACGCTGCTGAAAAACAGTTAAAGCTTCAAGCACTGATCAAAGGTAATAAACGCAACGACAAATCGCTCATTCAATGGACAGAGGAAGCCAAAGCTGCATTCGAAGACTGCAAAACAAACCTCGCTGGTGCAACATTATTAGCTCATCCTTCGATTAATGCAGACTTTTCAGTGTATGTTGACGCATCTGACTTTGCCATTGGCGCAGTTTTGCAGCAATCGAAAAATGGTATCACACAGCCTCTTAGTTTTTTCTCTAGAAAGCTTACCAAATCGCAAAAAAAGTATTCTGCCTACGACAGAGAGCTGCTTGCAGCACACTCAGCTGTAAAATACTTTAAGTTCATGCTTGAAGGTCGTATATTTGTGATTTATACAGATCACAAGCCGTTGACGTTTATGTTTCGTCAAAAACACGACAAAGCGTCCCCTCGTCAAGAACGTTACACTGACTTCATAAGTCAATTTACAACGGATATTCGTCACGTTAGTGGAAAGGACAATATTGTAGCTGACACCTTATCCCGAGTTGAGACAGTGGGCAAGGGATTAAACTATGAAACTCTCGCAAAAGCACAACAGCTTGATGCAGAACTCCAAGACTACCTCAACAACCCAACATCGTCACTAAAGCTTCAAAAATTTCCTGTTTCACCAACTTCCTCGCAAAATCTGCTTTCTGATCTATCTACTGGACGAGTTCGACCATACATCACCAAAGAGCTTCGAAGATTGACATTCAACAGCGTTCACAATCTCTGTCATCCTGGAGTTAAGGCAACAACAAAAATGGTTGCAGAACGTTATGTGTGGCCAAACCTAAGAAAAGACTGTCGTAAGTGGGTGCAGACATGCATACCCTGTCAACGAGCTAAAACACAACGTCATAACAGATCTGTGCTGGGCTCATTTAAACTCCCAGATGGACGATTTACACATGTCAACATAGACATTGTTGGTCCTTTACCATCGTCGCAAAACCAAAGGTACTGTTTAACATGTGTTGACCGTTTCACCAGATGGCCCGAAGTTTTTCCTATGGAAGATATTACTGCTGAGACTGTGGCGCGTACTTTGTACAACGGTTGGATTGCTCGCTTTGGTGTACCATCTTATGTAACAACCGATCAAGGCCGCCAGTTCGAATCAGCGCTCTTTCGTGAACTCACCAAGTTGCTTGGAGTTTCACGGATTCGGACAACAGCATATCATCCGGCAGCAAATGGCTTAGTGGAACGCTGGCATAGAACTATGAAGAACGCTATCAAATGTCATCAAACCGATCGCTGGACAGAAGTAATTCCTACTATTCTCCTAGGACTTAGATGTTGTTTTAAAGATGACATAAGTGCTACGCCAGCTGAATTAGTTTATGGTACAACGCTACGCTTACCCGGTGAATTTTTGGAGCAAAATATATCTAGCAACACGTCAAATGAAGGGTTTGTAAATCAACTTCGAGCTTCCATGAACAAATTATCTCCAGTTCCAACATCGTCTCACACAAATGCTATGAAAGTTTTTGTTCATAAAGATTTGAGTTCTACATCACATGTGTTTGTGCGAAGAGACGCCGTTCGAAAGCCTTTGCAATCAGCTTTTGACGGTCCATTTAAAGTACTAAATAAATTTGCTAAATTCTTTACAGTTCTTTCACCAAAAGGAGAGCGGAAAAATATCTCTATTGACCGTTTGAAGCCAGCATTAAAGACACACAAGACCTGCCAAACGCTCTTGAGAAGGATGCTATGAAATCTTCCGCAATTCAACCAACACCTGACTATGTGACTAAATCAGGACGTCATGTGCGCTTCAGGATTAAACCTTAGATGAAATCATACATAATGATAATCGCATATCGTTGTCACTGAGGGGGGAATCCTGTAGCAAACTTACATCTGGCAAGCCTGTTCTACAACAACACAAAGATGACAATTGCAAGTTATAAAATAAATCGAGCTCAGTAGGAGTTTAACTACCGTGGTATGTACTTTTCGTTTTGTCTTTAATAAATAACCTATGCTATAAATTGTTAAAACACGAATTGAAATATTTAGTTTAAATTAAAGTTTTTATCGAATTAAACGGATTTGTTTTAATTAAATTAAGGTTTACTTCGCTTCCACAGGTTCAAGGATTCGGTCTTTTCAATCAATCGTTCATTCAATCATTTTTTATCCATCCGTTTCCTTCCGAACGAGATATAGATCGACACGAAATGTTTTCAATCATTCATTCAAGTAAAATATTTTTTTTTCCAATCGTTTCGTTCAGACCAAGACCGAAACAATGTGAAAATGAAAGCAAGTTTGGCTTTTTCTACTTCGTTCACGCCCTCTTCAATTGTATATAAAATGAGGAATATACATTCTGTTTTATGTCCATTCCTATTTGGTATTGTAAAATGATTGAGAACAAGTTGAATGAACGAAAAATTACTTTTTTACGTTCGTTTCGTTCATCGGTTTCAGTGGCAAGAGATTGACATTAGGGATTGATTGATTTGGTCTACTTTGATTGCAATCAATCAATCTTTTTGGTGAACGGGTCGCAAAGACCGAATCAATCGCGATTGACACAGCTCTATAACATCCATATTGAACGAAGAATTATATACATAATTTAAGTTTTTCTAGTTTTAGTCTTATTAAAAATTTTTTTAATCTTGTGTCTGTTACAGGTTGTAATATCGAGGAATTAGTCGTCGTCAAAGGTGTAAAGGGAGGTTGTGTTTAATGGGTCGTGATTGGATAGACCAAATTTTCCCAGATTGGAGAAATAATTTTAAGAATATTTTCACAGTAAGTCAAGTTAAAAATGATGTAAATTTTGTCGCGGAAATAAAATCTAGATTTCCAAGTGTCGTGAATTCAAATTTAAAGTCGCAGATATAGTCTTAAAAGAAGATGCAGAGCCAATATTCCATTCAGCATATAGTGTCCCTTTCAAACTTAGAGACAAAGTTGTAGCTGAAATAGATCATCCGATTTGTGAAGGAATTTTAGTCAAAGTCTCGGCCAGTCCCATTGTCATTGTTCCAAAAAAGGATGGCGCAATTCGAATTTGTGTAGACTGCAAAGTCACACTAAACAAATGCATATACACTATGCACCATCCGTTTCCAAAAATCCAGGAAATTTTTGCCGAGCTATCAGGTTGTTTTTACTTCTGTGTGATTGATTTGACAGGAGCATACCTGCAAGTGAAAGTCAGTTACTCTTCTAGAGAATTATTAGTCATCAACACTTTTTTAGGTCTATTTGCATACACTCGTCTTGTCCTTGGCATAAGTAGTGCGCCAGGCATTTTCCAGTCAATTATGGACAGGATCTTGTTGGGCTTAAAAAGAGTTAAGTGATATGTCGATGGCATTTTGGTCGGAGTGTCATCAGTTGATGAATGCAAAGAGACCTTATTTGAAGTTCTTCGCAGGCTTTCATTGCATAATTTCCGCATTAATTTGCAAAAATGCAAATTCCTGGAACCGTCTGTAAATTTTTTAGGGCACAACATTTCTGGAGAAGGGTTAAGACCGAACCAAGAAAAGGTAAAAGCCATTCTTGAAGCAACTGCTCCAACTAATATTCAACAGTTAGAGTCTTTTATATGGTTTTTAAATTTTTATCATCAATTTCTTCCTAACTTTTCTATGGATAGTTATCCGTTAAATTGTCGGTCGGTCGATTGCGGGAGTGCATGTAAATGTAAATGTAAAAAAAATGTAAACAGTCCTTAGTCAATAATTGTCTTTTAGAGCTTTACGATCCTGACAAAGAAATCGCCGTTTCAACTGATGCCAGCTCAGTTGGGGTCGGAGCAATCTTAGCACATGTCGTGCAAGGGGTAGAAAAGCCAGTATTTTTCGCATCATACACGCTAAGTGCATCCGAGCGCAACTATTCTCAGTTACATAGAGAAGGTCTCGCAGTGAGCTGCCACAAAAATTGTAAAATCTTTTAAATATTAAATATCATGTATTACTATTATCTTGTCCATTTTAAGAGGTTACTTAAATCTGAGTGGTGGAGAGTGTTATGTATTTACTCATCTTATTTACTTATCTCATAACGTGAAAATCACGTCATTTAACTGTCAAGTTGAATGACATCGAATGTCCATATACTTGTTTTAGTTGATCACTCAAGCTTAATACGTCCTCCAGTTAAGAAGTTTCTTTTCATACTCATCACTTTACTTATTTAATAAACTTTATACTTTCTGAATTGTTAAACAGTTGGTGTTTTAATTTGTTCTTGATACAGAACAAACATGTGATCACTCTACAAAAGATGGCCTGTGAAGCACATACTCGTACCTAGAACTGAAAGCTGTTCAGTCTGCTTGATGCAAGTGCACCCATAGAAAGTGGCATATAGGGTAATTCGGTAAGCAAGAAGTCAAGTTCTTAGGTCATCTCATTAACTGCGATGGCATCAAGCCGCTTACGCAAAAGGTTCAAGCGATTCTGGACTACAAGTTACCCACTCAGGTAAATGCTTTGAGAAGATTTCTTGCCACAATTAATTTTTACAGGAGGTTTCTACCTCACGCTGCTGAAAAACAGTTAAAGCTTCAAGCACTGATCAAAGGTAATAAACGCAACGACAAATCGCTCATTCAATGGACAGAGGAAGCCAAAGCTGCATTCGAAGACTGCAAAACAAACCTCGCTGGTGCAACATTATTAGCTCATCCTTCGATTAATGCAGACTTTTCAGTGTATGTTGACGCATCTGACTTTGCCATTGGCGCAGTTTTGCAGCAATCGAAAAATGGTATCACACAGCCTCTTAGTTTTTTCTCTAGAAAGCTTACCAAATCGCAAAAAAAGTATTCTGCCTACGACAGAGAGCTGCTTGCAGCACACTCAGCTGTAAAATACTTTAAGTTCATGCTTGAAGGTCGTATATTTGTGATTTATACAGATCACAAGCCGTTGACGTTTATGTTTCGTCAAAAACACGACAAAGCGTCCCCTCGTCAAGAACGTTACACTGACTTCATAAGTCAATTTACAACGGATATTCGTCACGTTAGTGGAAAGGACAATATTGTAGCTGACACCTTATCCCGAGTTGAGACAGTGGGCAAGGGATTAAACTATGAAACTCTCGCAAAAGCACAACAGCTTGATGCAGAACTCCAAGACTACCTCAACAACCCAACATCGTCACTAAAGCTTCAAAAATTTCCTGTTTCACCAACTTCCTCGCAAAATCTGCTTTCTGATCTATCTACTGGACGAGTTCGACCATACATCACCAAAGAGCTTCGAAGATTGACATTCAACAGCGTTCACAATCTCTGTCATCCTGGAGTTAAGGCAACAACAAAAATGGTTGCAGAACGTTATGTGTGGCCAAACCTAAGAAAAGACTGTCGTAAGTGGGTGCAGACATGCATACCCTGTCAACGAGCTAAAACACAACGTCATAACAGATCTGTGCTGGGCTCATTTAAACTCCCAGATGGACGATTTACACATGTCAACATAGACATTGTTGGTCCTTTACCATCGTCGCAAAACCAAAGGTACTGTTTAACATGTGTTGACCGTTTCACCAGATGGCCCGAAGTTTTTCCTATGGAAGATATTACTGCTGAGACTGTGGCGCGTACTTTGTACAACGGTTGGATTGCTCGCTTTGGTGTACCATCTTATGTAACAACCGATCAAGGCCGCCAGTTCGAATCAGCGCTCTTTCGTGAACTCACCAAGTTGCTTGGAGTTTCACGGATTCGGACAACAGCATATCATCCGGCAGCAAATGGCTTAGTGGAACGCTGGCATAGAACTATGAAGAACGCTATCAAATGTCATCAAACCGATCGCTGGACAGAAGTAATTCCTACTATTCTCCTAGGACTTAGATGTTGTTTTAAAGATGACATAAGTGCTACGCCAGCTGAATTAGTTTATGGTACAACGCTACGCTTACCCGGTGAATTTTTGGAGCAAAATATATCTAGCAACACGTCAAATGAAGGGTTTGTAAATCAACTTCGAGCTTCCATGAACAAATTATCTCCAGTTCCAACATCGTCTCACACAAATGCTATGAAAGTTTTTGTTCATAAAGATTTGAGTTCTACATCACATGTGTTTGTGCGAAGAGACGCCGTTCGAAAGCCTTTGCAATCAGCTTTTGACGGTCCATTTAAAGTACTAAATAAATTTGCTAAATTCTTTACAGTTCTTTCACCAAAAGGAGAGCGGAAAAATATCTCTATTGACCGTTTGAAGCCAGCATACAGCATTAAAGACACACAAGACCTGCCAAACGCTCTTGAGAAGGATGCTATGAAATCTTCCGCAATTCAACCAACACCTGACTATGTGACTAAATCAGGACGTCATGTGCGCTTCAGGATTAAACCTTAGATGAAATCATACATAATGATAATCGCATATCGTTGTCACTGAGGGGGGAATCCTGTAGCAAACTTACATCTGGCAAGCCTGTTCTACAACAACACAAAGATGACAATTGCAAGTTATAAAATAAATCGAGCTCAGTAGGAGTTTAACTACCGTGGTATGTACTTTTCGTTTTGTCTTTAATAAATAACCTATGCTATAAATTGTTAAAACACGAATTGAAATATTTAGTTTAAATTAAAGTTTTTATCGAATTAAACGGATTTGTTTTAATTAAATTAAGGTTTACTTCGCTTCCACAGGTTCAAGGATTCGGTCTTTTCAATCAATCGTTCATTCAATCATTTTTTATCCATCCGTTTCCTTCCGAACGAGATATAGATCGACACGAAATGTTTTCAATCATTCATTCAAGTAAAATATTTTTTTTTCCAATCGTTTCGTTCAGACCAAGACCGAAACAATGTGAAAATGAAAGCAAGTTTGGCTTTTTCTACTTCGTTCACGCCCTCTTCAATTGTATATAAAATGAGGAATATACATTCTGTTTTATGTCCATTCCTATTTGGTATTGTAAAATGATTGAGAACAAGTTGAATGAACGAAAAATTACTTTTTTACGTTCGTTTCGTTCATCGGTTTCAGTGGCAAGAGATTGACATTAGGGATTGATTGATTTGGTCTACTTTGATTGCAATCAATCAATCTTTTTGGTGAACGGGTCGCAAAGACCGAATCAATCGCGATTGACACAGCTCTATAACATCCATATTGAACGAAGAATTATATACATAATTTAAGTTTTTCTAGTTTTAGTCTTATTAAAAATTTTTTTAATCTTGTGTCTGTTACAGGTTGTAATATCGAGGAATTAGTCGTCGTCAAAGGTGTAAAGGGAGGTTGTGTTTAATGGGTCGTGATTGGATAGACCAAATTTTCCCAGATTGGAGAAATAATTTTAAGAATATTTTCACAGTAAGTCAAGTTAAAAATGATGTAAATTTTGTCGCGGAAATAAAATCTAGATTTCCAAGTGTCGTGAATTCAAATTTAAAGTCGCAGATATAGTCTTAAAAGAAGATGCAGAGCCAATATTCCATTCAGCATATAGTGTCCCTTTCAAACTTAGAGACAAAGTTGTAGCTGAAATAGATCATCCGATTTGTGAAGGAATTTTAGTCAAAGTCTCGGCCAGTCCCATTGTCATTGTTCCAAAAAAGGATGGCGCAATTCGAATTTGTGTAGACTGCAAAGTCACACTAAACAAATGCATATACACTATGCACCATCCGTTTCCAAAAATCCAGGAAATTTTTGCCGAGCTATCAGGTTGTTTTTACTTCTGTGTGATTGATTTGACAGGAGCATACCTGCAAGTGAAAGTCAGTTACTCTTCTAGAGAATTATTAGTCATCAACACTTTTTTAGGTCTATTTGCATACACTCGTCTTGTCCTTGGCATAAGTAGTGCGCCAGGCATTTTCCAGTCAATTATGGACAGGATCTTGTTGGGCTTAAAAAGAGTTAAGTGATATGTCGATGGCATTTTGGTCGGAGTGTCATCAGTTGATGAATGCAAAGAGACCTTATTTGAAGTTCTTCGCAGGCTTTCATTGCATAATTTCCGCATTAATTTGCAAAAATGCAAATTCCTGGAACCGTCTGTAAATTTTTTAGGGCACAACATTTCTGGAGAAGGGTTAAGACCGAACCAAGAAAAGGTAAAAGCCATTCTTGAAGCAACTGCTCCAACTAATATTCAACAGTTAGAGTCTTTTATATGGTTTTTAAATTTTTATCATCAATTTCTTCCTAACTTTTCTATGGATAGTTATCCGTTAAATTGTCGGTCGGTCGATTGCGGGAGTGCATGTAAATGTAAATGTAAAAAAAATGTAAACAGTCCTTAGTCAATAATTGTCTTTTAGAGCTTTACGATCCTGACAAAGAAATCGCCGTTTCAACTGATGCCAGCTCAGTTGGGGTCGGAGCAATCTTAGCACATGTCGTGCAAGGGGTAGAAAAGCCAGTATTTTTCGCATCATACACGCTAAGTGCATCCGAGCGCAACTATTCTCAGTTACATAGAGAAGGTCTCGCAGTGAGCTGCCACAAAAATTGTAAAATCTTTTAAATATTAAATATCATGTATTACTATTATCTTGTCCATTTTAAGAGGTTACTTAAATCTGAGTGGTGGAGAGTGTTATGTATTTACTCATCTTATTTACTTATCTCATAACGTGAAAATCAAGTCATTTAACTGTCAAGTTGAATGACATCGAATGTCCATATACTTGTTTTAGTTGATCACTCAAGCTTAATACGTCCTCCAGTTAAGAAGTTTCTTTTCATACTCATCACTTTACTTATTTAATAAACTTTATACTTTCTGAATTGTTAAACAGTTGGTGTTTTAATTTGTTCTTGATACAGAACAAACATGTGATCACTCTACAAAAGATGGCCTGTGAAGCACATACTCGTACCTAGAACTGAAAGCTGTTCAGTCTGCTTGATGCAAGTGCACCCATAGAAAGTGGCATATAGGGAGGGTTAAGCTTAATCAACAGTAAACAGCATTGAGATTCTACATTGGACAACGCTGTCAAGATCTGAATTTAATGAGCTTATCATACGCTGCCGTTAGAAGTTCACATCCGAAGGACAAGGACGTGAATCTAAAAACGAATATATAAAGTTGAGGGTACTGTCGTCAGCGAAATAATTAAGTGGATTAGAAGTTTCAGACGAAAGGTCATTTATCAAAATAAGGAAGAGTGTTGGAGACAGAACAAGGCAATGGGGCACACCAGCGTTTATTTTGTGGATATCAGTGAAGTGAAGTGAAATTCATCGATACCAAATGCATACATTTTCGATAAGAGAGCTTGATGCCAAAATCTATCAAATGCCTTTGAAATATCAAGTGCAATAATCTTCTTTTTTCCAAAACAAAACGATGTAAAGATTTGTTCCACTGTTGTGTAAGATATACCATCAGATAACCAGTAGGTATGATCATTTTGAATTTTGTTCTATAAAATGTACCTACATATGTACATACTATGTACTACATAGTATATGTTTTTTAATCAAAATTTTGTTCATAAATAGGTCTGAAGAAGGGTGTAATCACACCCGAAACGTCACAACTCAAAAAATAAAAAAAACTATTAATAATTGATCTTGAGCCACATATTAAGGCAAACATCATTTTTATATATAATAATATTCATGCTTATTTTGAGATTCGAACGAATAGCTAATTCGATAGAATAGATCAGACCAAAAACATAAATGTTAAAAAAAGGGCCAAGTTCTTTTATACAAAAACCTTTGTGTAACAAGTCAGCCGTGAAAAGTACTGAGATCTAAAATTACGCCAAGTTCTTACTTCATAAAGGTTTAATACCGAATATTTAAAGTAGAATAATATTGAAACAGCTACAGCCCATCAAATCATATGGTCAAGTTTTTAAAGCCTTTCGAATTGGGCACAAAACAAAAAAACTTGCGAAGTCCATCAAATTTTAGTTTATAGCTTCCTATTTCTTTTGGTATATTTTCTTTTTGTTATTGGTCGTTTTGATTTGCGCTTCAATTGTTTCTTCTTGTCCTGGCAAGGTCCTGGTAACACTAACATACCTATCGACCTTGACATTCGAGCGAAAAATGTTCATTGTCGAATGATTACATAAAATGAACCTTAACGAAATTCATTTTCGAAATCAGCTGTTTGAAATCTACTGCCATTTCTATCTGATTTAGTATGACAAAACTGTTTTTTTGATATTTATATAAAAAAAATGATGATCTAAAAATAATACTTCATTATTTAAGAAAAATAAAGTAAAGATAAGTAATGCTAACAGTCCGGTAAAATTTAAATTTGAAAAACATCCATAAAATCTGATATTTTAAAATTTGGGAGCCTTTAGAAAACAGTATGTTAAGTTTATTGATATCAAAAAGAAGTGAAATAACGGTACAATTTCTCTGTATAATAAAATACTTGAATTATGTTTAAATTTTCATGTAAACTAAATTGTGTTCATAATTGATAAACAAACCAAAAACAGGTAATCAGAAGGCAACTTGAAAGCCTATTTAATTTACACACATCTTGTCACACTAGAATTTTTAATTACCATTTATTTCATAAAAATATTGATAAATTCAATCGAGACGTTAAAAAAAACAAAATGGCAATTTTTTTATTTGTGAATAGTGAAGACGGCGAGGTGCATTTGTATAGGAGAAGGATAATGGATGTATCAAATCCATTTTATGAATCTATTCGCCAGAAAAAATTGAACGAGAATGAAATGACATTTCTTTCGAACGATGTGAAAATTTGCTTAGTTTTCGAAAGATGAATGAACTTTCTACTGTTAAAGGGAACTTTCTAATCGTACGAGTATCAAAATACAAATTATTCGAATCCGAAATACTTTTTAATGAAGTCGAATGCCAAAATAAGGCTGATTAAGATTAAAATATGTACATTAATGCAGAAAAACCCCAACGCTTAAAAAAAAAATAATTATAACAGCAATGTCGGGGTTAATGATCAGGACCCAATCTGACTCCGATGGAGGTAGGCCTCCCTTGGGGTAGAGCCGGTAATCGGCAGGCACTCACGTAAGACCCAAAGACGATTCTGTTGTTCTTTCTTTCTGTGTGTCTCTCTCTTTGTTGTATTGTCTAAAGGCGATGGCCTCAATTGCCAGTGTCTCTACTTCGTAGATTTATCTACGGAGTAGTGTAAAATGTAATGTGATCATTTTTTGGGTTGCAAAATCGTTTATCAATTTCACTTACAGCCAATGTGTTACATAATTCAAAAGCAGATCCAGGAATTGGAAAGAACTTACAAAGCTGAGGCAGGCGCAACTACCACTGGGCAATTACAACCACCAACGTTTGGAAAACTGTATTAACTAAATAAATAAATAATAATAATAATAAATAACATAGGAATAATAACAGGTATCTGTACTGGACACTGCAAACTTAAAAGACATCTAAGTTTACTTGGTATGGTAAGAAGTGCCACACGTAGATTGTGCAACATGCATAGGGAAACACAGGACCACATACAAGGAAGATTTTGTCCACTCATGCACTAAAGGAAAAACCACCTGGGGCAATACCAGGTGGATAAGAGCGAGCTATCCTCTCTAAAGGTGCCATAAATACTATGATTCCTAAGAGCAATAGATTTGGAAGAGGAACTGTAGGACGAGCGAGCTGATTCATTTTTAAGTGGGGGGATATTAGATCTCCAGGTCGCAGTGCAATACTCTCAATACATAATCCATTAATTTATTCAAGAAGTATATCTTTTACTTTATTATTAGTGTTATACTTGCCTATAATACAATACAGATTCGTGAGAGCCGCCTGAATAGAAAATTGTCGCTTCTTTTATATGTAAAACAGTATAAAACAGGACTCAATGATGCAGTATTTTTTTAACAAAAAAAAATGGAATTTTGACGCATTTTTGTAACTTGTTTTCCTCAGACCCTTTTTATGTTTTCTTTTCGAAATAAATTTTGTAGGCATGCAATTGGTTCACTTAACCTTAAAAATTAAAAAAAATCCTTGAAACAGTTGTTTTAGCCTTAAAAAAACTTTGTGTGAGTACATATTTTTACAAAATCCTAATTTCAGGTTTGAAGATGATTTTAAATAAAATGCACGATTGGATTACACGAACTTGCTCTTATGTAAAAGTACTTTGGAATTTAAGATACATTTTATAAATATAAAACATGGATTTAATGAGATAATAATGTTCAAATGCATAAAATTGCCGTCTTTAAAAAATCGTTTTATTATTAAATACATTTTTTATATAAGAAATTTCTCTAAAATTTTTCAAGAAAATAATGTAGGATGCGAATTTTAAGTATTAAATAATATTGATTTTAGAAAATAATTTCAAAAAATAATCGTTCATAGGTTTTGTAGATATTGATTTAAAAAAATTTTTTTTTTTAAAAACCCAACAAATATTTTTTCGAATATTTGTATATACAATATTATTTTAAACTTAAGGGGATTCCTGCTGAAAATTTTGGGTTAAAATCCTTAGAGCCGTTAATGAGAAAGTCGAAAATAAAAAAAAAAAACGGGACTATGGCAGGTACCCCTAATAACATTTTGCCCAAAATTTTTTTGGACCAAAATGTAGCATATGTTCATAATATCACACCTAATTTTTTTTTATCAAAATCGTTAGAGCCGTTTTCGAGATAAATAAGATTTTGCATTACGGGTGTATTGGGGTACCGTTAGTTTTGGAGCTAAAAAAAAAATCAATTTCTCCTCTATGGAATCATCGAAAACCCTTAACTACCGAGATTGAAAGAAATAGGTTCAGTGGTTTAGGCTGTAGTGAGAGGTACAGACATACAGACACACTGAAACATGTTTTTTGTGTACTAAATTTTCCTTAAAATTTTTATAAAAAAAATTGATATGCAAATTGTTAGTATTTAATAAAATACATTTTAAAACGTAATTTAAAAATTTAATCGTGTATCGGTTTTCAAGATATTGAATTTTCAAAAAAAAAAATTGTATTATTTTTTTAAAAATCCAAAAACTATTTTTTCGAAAAAAATTTTGGTTTATATTTTTTCAAATGCCAAGCAGCTCCTGCATAAAAATTTTGGTCAAAATCGTTAGAGCCGTTGGTGAGAAATTCGAAAATCAAAAAAAACCGTTCTATAACAGGTACCCCTAATAACATTTCCCCCCAAATTTTTTTTTGATCAAAATATAGTCTATGTCCATAGCGCGATGGATGTGTGCTCGCCTGTCAACCTCATGATCACAGGTTCGATCCCTGCCGTCGTCTATGTCGTTTTAATTCCATTAAAAACCTTCTAAAATTGTCATCAATGAGTTGCTTGCTTACTCATTACATGTTGTTTAGGCATAACACTAACAACATGTAATTGAGTTAAACTAGTATGCCCAACAAGGATGAACACGAATAAAATAATGTGAATTATAAGCGACATAGAAATAAGACACGGCATTCTCCGCTTTAGTTCAGCCGCCATCCCTGGAGATAAAATATCTGAGACAACAACCTTCAGTCTCAGAACATCGTGCCACACATCTTTCCTATCCTTCTTTCTCTTCCTTAACTTCACGCCCGCACTGTGTTCAAACATTTAAAGGGTAATCATAATCCCTTGAGCGCGTGTAGATTATAAAAAAAAAATATCACACTTAATTTTTTTTATCAAAATCGTTAGAGCCGTTTTCGAGATAAATAAGATTTTGCATTACGGGTGTATGGGGGGTACCGTTAGTTTTGGAGCTATAAAAAAAACTTTCAATTTTTCCTCTAGGGAATCACCGAAGACCCTTAACTACCGAGTTTGAAGAAAATACCTCCGGTAGTTTAGGTTGTAGTTCGAGGTACAGACATACAGACAGACAGACGGAATTGTCGGACCCACTTTTTTCGTCTTCGCTATCATCGTAATGTCAACTTTGATCAAAATCTCGAGTTCGATTTTTTTTCCAAATGCAGAACTTGCCCTATAGTACCTATGTATATCACAAGTAAACAATTCTCAAAATTCTCGATTTTTGAGCAGTCTTAAATGAATTTTGTACTTTTTTTTTCAAAAAAATGGACCCTGCTCCCTGTAGGGTTTTTAAAAATCTCCCTTAGAGATGAGAACGCTTAAATAAAAAACAGTTCGTTAACTAGAGAAGGGGGTGGGGGTATCTTTACATTATAAATAATAATATCTAACATTAAGGAATCTAAAAGTATGAAACAGTGCATACATTGACATGAAAGAAAGAGGGAGAGGTGGGGGATTTTCCTTTTATCAATTAATCTTATTTGCTCTGTTTAAAGAAATTTTTTCTTTAAGTTATCATTATTTGTTATAGACTAAATGGCAAAACAAAGTATGGCTTTCATGCTAACTGATGAGTCCATGTGAGATCACCCGGACGAAACGCCAATTTTTGTGGACTAAAGGCCAAAAAAAACTATTTTGAAACCATAAATATTGTTATCCAAACAGCGACAGTAAATTCTGTGGAAAAAAATTGGACTTGTTTGAATTTTTTCGCAAGTTTTGTTTGAAGCTGAAAGATAGATTTGTAGAATGCAGTTACCAAAAAAATTTTATTTTAAATCATCCGACGTAATATTGGGTGTTTTTCTTTATTGGAAAGTTAACTAAAACGTAGTCACCCATCTTGGCACTACAATCTTTTTGGCCGATCATTTTTTCATCATTCGCCGATTGTTCAGTTTGCCTAGAATTTAAGTAAATAGTGTCTCAATCGTCCACACTCGTTACAGGTAAACTGCTGTTGCTGGCCTTGTTTCTTTACTTGCGACTTATAGGTACTATAAGGCAAGTTATGCATTCGTAAAAAAAATTGAACTCGAGATTTTGATCAAAGTTGACATTACGATGATAGCGAAGACCAAAAAAGTGGGCCTCGCAATTCTGTCTGTCTGTCTGATTTTCTTCAAACTTGGTAGATATGGGCTTTAATTTTTTACCCCCGGATGTTTTTTGATTTGATTTTTTAAGACCAAAAAAAACGGTACCTGCCATACGTTTTTTTTTTTCGAAATTTTATAAACATTTTTTTTTCTCAAAAACTGTTCGACAGATTTTAAAAATAAAAATACAAAAAAATTTCATTTAATTAAAGCTAGGTATTGGATGAAAAAAATTTTCCGAAAAATGGTTATTGAGGGTACCCTCCATGGAACCATTTTTTTTTGTTTTTGATTTTCTCAAAAACGGTACAACCGATTTTGATCGTTTTTTTTTTGCTAATGCTCCCCAAAAACATAAATAGAATTATTGTGTACTCAAATTTTCAAAAAAATTTGTTTTGGATTTTAAAAAAAGACTTCAATTTTTTTTTTTTTTTAAAACTCAATATTTCGAAAACCCCATGCTAGATTTTTTGTAAACTTGATAAATAAAAGTTTCTCAATATAATCTACAAGATGTTAAAAAAAAATTTGATTTTACCTAAAAATAAATGTACCTACCATGCAAATGCCAAAAATTTAAAAAAAATGGTTTTCAAAAATCGTATTTTCTCGAAAACGGCGCCTAGAATTTTGATAATTTTTTTTCTTCCAATTAATTTTTACGATCTTTAATTTAATAAAAAAATTTGTGAAATTAAGATATTACAGCTTGTACCTACCATAGAAACATTTTTTCGAATTTTGAATTTCTCATTATCCACATAACGGATCTTAATGAAAATTTTTATAGAGAAGCTTCTAAAAAGTCTAGAACACATTGCATTTCAAAACTTTAAAAAAATCTATTTTTTCTTTTTTTTTTTTGAAAATTCAATATCTCAGAAACGGCTCAATATATTTTTTGCAAATTTAATTTTTATTCGAACAATAATAAAAACTTTAAATTGGCGTACCAAAATTTTTTCTTAAAAAGCTTTTAAAAAGTTTGTATATAAAAGCTTTTTTTTTTAAGAAACCACTACAACGACTTATAATTTTTGTTTGGATTTTGGATTTTAAAAAAAGACTTCAATTTTTTTTTTTTTTTAAAACTCAATATTTCGAAAACCCCATGCTAGATTTTTTGTAAACTTGATAAATAAAAGTTTCTCAATATAATCTACAAGATGTTAAAAAAAAATTTGATTTTACCTAAAAATAAATGTACCTACCATGCAAATGCTAAAAATTTAAAAAAAATGGTTTTCAAAAATCGTATTTTCTCGAAAACGGCGCCTAGAATTTTGATAATTTTTTTTCTTCCAATTAATTTTTACGATCTTTAATTTAATAAAAAAATTTGTGAAATTAAGATATTACAGCTTGTACCTACCATAGAAACATTTTTTCGAATTTTGAATTTCTCATTATCCACATAACGGATCTTAATGAAAATTTTTATAGAGAAGCTTCTAAAAAGTCTAGAACACATTGCATTTCAAAACTTTAAAAAAATCTATTTTTTCTTTTTTTTTTTTGAAAATTCAATATCTCAGAAACGGCTCAATATATTTTTTGCAAATTTAATTTTTATTCGAACAATAATAAAAACTTTAAATTGGCGTACCAAAATTTTTTCTTAAAAAGCTTTTAAAAAGTTTGTATATAAAAGCTTTTTTTTTTAAGAAACCACTACAACGACTTATAATTTTTGTTCTTGCATATATTCATATTTGGATAGCATTCTGTTTTTGTCTCGTACTACTAAAAGAATTTAAAAATTCATTTTATGCTTATGAACAGCTTTTCTCTAAACACATTCGTTTTTAAAATTCCTAGTCGGTGGACCCAGTCGTGCATTTTATTTTATTTCTAATAGGGTTAAGAGGCTCTTCATACGACCTAAAACTGAATCGCTAAGTGTTATCATCCTGATGGAAGCTGGATCATCTCGAAGTATTCTTCGATAACATCTTCGCAGAAATTGCTGCCAATATTTTCACCGATAGTGACTCGATAGTGACGCAGACTACAGTACAGATATTTCAAATATATGTATGTATCACCCAAAGTATGGCTTTTGTAGTAATAGGTCTACTGGTGATCTGATAAAATATCTCACCGAACAGTGGCACCACAAATCTTTACATGGTTTTGGAGAAAGTAAGATTATTGCACTTTATATTTCAAAAGCATTTAATAGAGTTTGTTATCTACCTCTCTAATCGAAAATGCGTGCATTTGGTATTGATCAATTTCTTCTTCTACCATTCGAACCACACCATTCTAGTTGTGTTCTACGATTTTAAGTTTGAAATTAATAAAAAAAGGTGCTGGTGTTCCACAGGACTCTGGTTTGTTCTAATATTCATCAATGATCTTTTGTCTGAAACTAATCCTTTAAATTGTTTTGCTGACGGTAGTACACTCAGCTTCCCAAATTTGTTTTCACGTCCTTGGTATTCGGTTGTGGATTTATAACGGCAGCTTATTATAATAAAAACATTCTGTCAATGTTTTTAAAATGAGTTAGCAAATAAGAATAACAAATTATTACCATGTTCCCAATGTGAAATCTAAGATTTCAATCAATATCTCTCCTCCCATTTTATATTTTAATATTTCATTGAATTCAAAACGAAATCCTTAATACATATTTGAGCAAATTTAAGGAGCTGGAGATCAAAAGCGAACGTGTCCTCATTTTCGTAACATTTACGAGATTTTATAGTAAAAATCTAAATAGAATTGAAGAAGTTTTGATTAAAACCGGTTCTAAGCTATACAAAATAACCATACAAAAATTACTTTTCAAAACAAAAATACACATACATATGTACATATATCGTTAGTTTCATACGTCTCCTAATAACAAAAATTCATTCTACAAGTTCCCTTTTGTTCGTAAGCTTTTCATTTTAAAATGTGATTATACGAGTACAATGGCTTAATCTATGCTTAATACGAATTTTAACGCCATGATGAATTAAAAAACTAAGAGGTTATTGTTGGAGATGAAATTTTAGTTTTGTCGGAGTGGTGAAATCTTTGAAATTTTCATGTGGAAATCCAGATTTAGGTTGTATGGGAAGATAAAAACAGATAATATGCCAAATTACTTGATATACCTCGACCTACAGCCTAAGCCGCTGAAGCGATTTTTTCAAACTTGGTATTTAAGGTTCTTCAGAATTCCCCAGGGGAGAAATTGATTTTTTAGCTCCAAAACTAACGGTACTCAAAAAAATGTGGGTCAAATAAAAGTTTCTTTTTAAAAATGCACTAAAATGAACAAAATTAAATTGCTTCCATGTATTATGGCTTTATTATAATTTAAATTTTATACCCCATCGCACTGATCTACCAATACTCTGCGAACTTTACAACATGAAAACGAGGGAAGATGTGTTCCATTTCCTTGCAGTTTGTCCAATTTTGAAGGAACTTCGGGTTATGGTGTTTTCAAAATATAGTTTAGAAGAAGGTGAAACAATAACGATTTTAAATGGTGAAAGTGGATGGGATGTTTTATACAATTATACAGTAGCTGCACTTCGATACAGAAAGCGAATTTTAGAAGGAGATTTTTAATAAATTTGTACTATTTTAATCAATTTTTGTTTCTAAAAATATGATATAAGGATATAATAATAATGTTGTCAAGCTGGTCACGGATTGCTTTGATAATATTGGCCTTAAGTGCTTGAACGGTTTCCGGATTGTTGGCATAACATTGCTCCTTCACGGTTGCCCTCAAAAAAAGAAAAAAGTCCAAAGGCGTCAAATCGCAGCTCAGAGGCGGCCAATTGACATCTCCAAGACGGCTGATAACACTATTTGGGAATTTGGTGTGCAAAAAATCGATTTTAGCATGGGCTGTGTGGCATGGTGCCATCCTGCATGAACCAGAGGTCGACCAAATCCATGTCTTCAATTTCATTAGAAAAGTCGGTGAACATGGCTTTGTGACGCCCAATGTTGACCGAAACGTTCCCAGCCTCATTTTCGAAGAAAAATGGTTGAATGATGCCACCATTCACAATTCGCACCAAATTGTCACTCTCTGTGGATGCATTGGCTTCTGGATAATAACGTGCTTGTTTTCCGAGCCCTAGATGCGACAATTTTGTTTGTTAACGTAGCCGCCGAGATGAAAATGCACCTCGTCAGAAAAGATGATTTTCGCCCAAAATCGTTGTCCAATTCAAGCTGCTCTTCTAAGGCCCAAACTGGGAAGCGATAACGAAGTGGATGGTCGTGCACGCTTAATTGCTGAGTCAATTGGACCTTGTTAGCGAATAATCCGAGATCCTTGTGCAGAATTCTCCTCAGGCTAGTGCATGAAATGTTGAGCTGTTGAGATCGATGACGAGTTGATGTTCGTGAATTTGATCTCACACTCTCGGCTAAAGCAGCCACATTCTAGTCTGCGCGCACCGTACGAAGACTGGGATCATAAGGTAATGTTCACAAGCATACCAGTGTCACGAAATTTGTGCTTAAGCTTGCCTACAGCAGGCCCGGTGGGTGCTTCATTACGGCCAAAATATCTTTTCAAAAAACTCATTGGTTGTGCTACACAGCACTCATTTGGAAATAAGTTTTCAATATTTCCCAACGTTTTTCAAGTGTAAAGCGACTCATTTTGATCCGCATAGGTATGATACTGACTTTCTGTCAAGATTTCGAGCGGGAAACAGCTGTCAGTGTCAAAATAACATATGATTTAAAAAGAAGTCAAACCATGTACTTTTGGGGTGAACTGACTATACTGGTGCCGGTGCAGGGAAATAAGTCCCCAGGAACTAAGTCCACTGAGGGACTAAGTTCTCACTTGAGGTGGGAAATAAGTCCCCAGGAACTAAGTCCACTGAGGGACTTAGTTCTCACTTAATGGGAACGAAATCCACTTTACTAAAGTGGTCTTTGTTCCTTTGAATGTGAAATAAATTCACATGTTAAGCCATGGGAACGACACGTATAAACCCCTGCTTGGGCACACTATAGGATTTGGGGTAAGTGCGAGGTTGGGTGTATACAAAGTTTCTTTAGCAGTTAAAGAATCTGGAAAATAACCAACATAAAATCAATAAGTTTTTGTTGTTGGAAATTCATTCCCACTTTATACTTTCGAGTGTGTACTAATTTCCCATAAGAAAGTGGACTTAGTTCTCACTTAATGGGAACAAAGACCACTTTAGTAAAGTGGATTTCGTTCCCATTAAGTGAGAACTGAGTCCATCAGTGGACTTAGTTCCCGTGGACTTATTTCCCACCTCAAGCGAGAACTTAGTCCCTCAGTGGACTTAGTTTCCGTGGACTTATTTCCCTGCACCACTGGTGCCGATTCGTTTGCAATATAACAAAAAGATAATCGTTTACGTTGCAGACACAGTTTTAAATTCTTAATGGATGCAAAATGTATATATACAAACATATGATATGAAGTTCGTAAAAGAATGAAACGAGAAATCTATATTAATTTTTTTTTAGTGGGGTCTTAACCCCCATTTATTCAGCTTGATTCAAGCTATGCGTATAACTTAAGAACTAACTAACCGCAGCATACGGGTCAGAGGTTCATTAAGGCCATAGAAGGTGTGGTGCGATAGTAAATAGAATAGGCGATAGTGTCTCAGGTTACGGGTGTTAGTGTTGAAAGAAATCGAGTTGCAGAGAGAGGAGCAGTCAACTTAACCAGAGAGAAGCCGATGTATGGAAAGTATGTCAGCAATTTCTCTACGTTCCTGTAATGAGCTAAGGTTTAACAGTTGAGGGCGGTCACGATAAGGGGGTAATATCAAAGAATTATCCCACGGAAGGCATTGAAGTACAAAACGAAGGAATCATCGTTAGATACCTGCTATTCTTGATATACATATGTATATCTTGATTTGGAGACCAAACTTGAGATGCATACTCAAGTAAAGGTCGGACGAACGTTATGTAAAGCGATCGGGTCACGTAAGGGTTGGAAAATTCTTTAGACCATCTTTTTACAAAACCTAATGCTGAGTTGGTCTTATGGATTATTTCATAATTTAGAAATAGAAATTTAAGTTCACAGTCCCATAAAAGGCCAAGATCCCTTATCTTTTCTACTATTTGTATGAGTTTATTATGAAGATAGTAAAGACGGGGAGTTGTTTTAATGCGTTTATGTGAAAAGATCTAGCATTTGCTTAAGTTACCCCTCTATTTTGGAAGACAACTCAACTATAGTTTAGTTGTAATTCTTAGAATTGGTATTATCGATCACAACCAGTTGACTGTCAAAGCACAACCAGTTGTCATTTAGCAGACAACTAACAGAATTTTCAGTTGTCTCTTTGCATTATGTAAGTAAGTTGAGTTGTGCTTCGGTTGTAATAAGCGTCAAAATCAAACAACTGGTTCGAAGCAGATAAAAAATATAGACAAAACAGTAAGTTAAACAACAATTTTAATAAAAATAGAATGTAATGAGTGTATTTTAGTTTGAAAACTACATGGTCATCAAAATTTGAACGACTTATTGCTCTATGTTAGCTGAGCATTTATACATTTTCCACAAATGAGTTCCTCAATCAGATCTACCACTTTTTTAATACAACTGACAATATCAATTGAGTCAGTCCTAAATTAAAATCATTGCCACTACACTTTTGGTAACTTCCTTCGCTCATGAAAAGAAGAGCAGTAGCAAGTTTAACAATTGGTGGAATCGCTGAGGAACGTTGTGGTTGTTTTAGGAAAACTATATTTCGAACCAAAAAAATACATACTTTAGGAATAGAAGTGTACATAAGTTTATTAAATATACGGATATTTTTTTTTTATTTTGGCTACATTAAGGAAATTCTCATCTTCCAAATCACAAAAAAAACAAATCGAAAGAGCTTTCCATCATACAATTTTTAATTCTTGCTTTTGTATTTCATGTTGAGCAGCTGGTTTTGACAGCAAATCAACTCCTAAAAGACGGCAACGTATTTGAAGCTTTTGAGAACACATTTTAAGAAGATGAGTATGTTGAGTGTTGTCGTATTGCTTTTCAACTTAAAAAAAACCCGCCTATTATCTTACCGCTTGGCGTTGTGGGAAAAGGTAAATTGAATATTGTTTTCAGTCGTTTTGAATCGGCAGACGGTAGTCCTACGCGTTTTTTACTCTCATTTACGGCGATCTATAATTTAAACTACGGAAACCCTGTGAGAGCTTTAAAAGGCGGCACACTTATGCATGGCAATGCAACCAGAATGAGAGACAAATGTCCTATCTTCCCTGTACTGATAATTTTTGTTGGACAGAGTATAGAATAGGATTGGAAAGCGCGGATCTGAACCGGACACAATATTCACGATTCTATAGGTAAGAAGTAATCCATTGCTGGAAAAAGGGTTCAAAACCTAAAGAGGATAGCTTAAAGACTATGAGAAATTTTGTCGAAAGCTTTGTTAAGGTTAGTGAAGACATTATCAACTTCATTCCCGTTTTATGAGGCTGTTAGAGTAAATGAAACGAATTCTACAAGGTTTGTGGAGGTGGATCTGCTTTTTAAGAGTGTCGAAAAAAAGACACTCTTTTGCCGAGGAGGAATTACAAATGCAATGTGATCTGTGGTCCGACACAGTCCATTTAAGGTGAGGAAGGTTAAAATCGTCACAGATTACAACTTTATCTCGGGGGTCGCATTGTTTTATTAAATGATCGATCGCGCGAACAGCAATTTCATATGTTAGTAGAGGTTGGGAAGCCAGTAAGATGAAACAAAGTCAACTTCAGACGTGCTTGAGATTGAAAAAAGGGACGAGTCAAATGTATTTTTGATCGCGATAAGGACTTCTCTGCAAGGAGAGCCAACGGAGGGCCGATCATCATCTCGATAGACATTAAAAGAGGGAAAGAACTCTTGGTTGTTGATACTGGGAGTAAGGTTAGGAGGTAGTTTTATTGTCTTAAGACTGAGTTGGTTTTGGATCGAAGACCTCTTACATTTTGATAATAGATAGTTAAAGGAGGTGTTGACCTGTTTGAGTGGAACGAAAAAAACCGTTGTGATCATTTCTGTTGCGTTGTAGGTGAGATATTCGCTTAGCTTGTAAGTATTGACGGAAAGTATCTAGATCATCCTTTACTTTTTGTGGTGGTAAGTTAAAATTGTCAGGATATTTGACGAAAATTTTAATGAGCTTTGAAAATTCTAAAGGGAGACCAAAACGCTTGTTCTTGTTTTCCCTTCGTAACAGAATCTGACTTATAGTGCATATATTTTTTGTCTCTGAGCCTAGAGAGAGCATAGCGACATTCAGTGGAATCTGCAGTTTGCTGGGTAAGTTTGACTACTGGTGGTAAAAGAGGGTCAAAAGAGATTTCTGAATTTTGTTGTGTAGAAGGGACTTTGTGTGTGGCAGATGGATTCTTTGACTGAATGGGGTTCAAAATATGAAAGCTTATAAAGTTAGGATATTTAGCTCCTGTTCTTAGGTGTAAATTGGGGAGAGTTGAGGAGGGAGATCGAGACGGAGGTGGTGATGGGGTTTTAGTGAGTTTAAAAGAGACTCTCAATAGAAAAATTATTCATTATAGGTATTATACTTGAGTACACATGAACAAAACCACAGTCACAGCATGTTGCAAAAACATTTAATGAAATCGCATTCATTTCTCAATTCATTATTCTTTACTTGGTTTACTAGTTGGCCTAGTGAATGAACCAAGTTCAAATATACCAATATAAGTTAAAAAGTTAACTTTCATTATAAGAAGTAGGTCCCGTTGGGTACATCTGGGTGATAAGCAGTAAAGTTAACATAGAGATGGCTCGAAAAAATGTAGTGATCAATAGAAGTTGAATTTATTACAAACAATTAATAAAAACACATTGCTTTGTAATTTAGTGAGATATGTGTAATGAAATAATAGAATTCTTTTTCTGTTTATATACCTACTTATTTATGTAGTGAGTATAGAATTCTTTTGTTGACTTGATATTTATGTAATAAGTCGCAGATTTTAGGCTACATAAATGCATGTAGCCTGTATAGATTTTAGCATCTACCTATTCAGTAGCAAAGTATTTTGATATTGTGATAAGTACAAAGATGTATACATTTTCCCTTCAGTGTAGGTAGAAATATTTGACAACCATTACCAAAAATGTTCAATTATTCACGAGGAAAATCAAAATCCATCACTGTTCATTCAGATTTCATACGACCTTTGTATATATGGAGGGCTCACAGCTGTACCGAACCAAGTCATTTTAAAAAAATCCAAAACTAACGCCAGGATTTCCGCAAAATTGACCTCTATTTAGAGCTGTAATGAACTACATAGTTCATTTTAGAGCTACATAGTTCTATTTAGAGCTGTAATGAACTATACATAGTTCACTACAGCTCTAAATAGAGGTCAACTTTGCGGAAATTTTGGCGTTGGTTTTGGATTTTTTTAAAATGACTTGGTTCGGTACAGCTGTGAGCCCTCCATATATATAACCGTGATTTTGTATTGCGAACTCTAGCCTGGTGGTGGCGCTAAAATTAGAGCTAGATTTTACAAAGAAGAGTAGGATAAGATACAAAACAAGTAGTAAAAAAGAGAATATCTTATTATTAAATTTAGCAGAGACAAATCTAGCAAGTACTTTCCCTATACTTAAGATGTCGCCACAATCTTTCGTCTTCTTGATAATACTATAAGTTTTATATACAAAGGTACGACTGAAGTGACCGCTTGATTATTTGATCTTCGATTTGACAATCGTAATTTTTATTTTCTTATAGATATGATAGAGACAACACAGGTAGACATCTTATAAGAACTTGTTGAGTCTACATATACGCCATTTGTAACAGACCGGAATATTTGTATTTCATTGTTCTTCAAAGCATAAATCATAAAAACAATCTAGTTTTGGAGTACCATCTTAATCTAAATATTATTTATAAACATTTTATATTGATGCCTAACGTCCATTTAATTTAAACACCGAAATTGAAGAAGGTAAGCCAAGTTTCTGATTTCTAATTGATTAACTTGATACCAATGTAGGTAGCTATGTATTTAATATCTTACAATTAATGAAATATTCATTGAAACGCTTGTCAATAAATACGTGAGAACGCATTTTGACAACCATTTGGTAGGTATGTAATGAACTTTAAATATGTAATTATCCAAACATGTTATGAACGTAAAGTCTTATACTCCGATACTATCAGAGTGTTATTGGGAAATTTAATAAATAACACTTGCACTTTTTCTCATGGACCAGTTTGAAATAAATAGTTCTGAAAAAGACAAAAAGGAGGGGAAGAGCTAGAGTTCGAATACGATAAAAATTATAAATATAAATGTATGCTTAATCTTTTGTATACTATAGGTATGTTAAGAAAATATAATATAGTTAGGTATTTACATAAGTAAATAAGTGGCATACGTGATCAGTAGGAAGTGTTGTACTCAGTAACATCTGAAGACAACCGTTACACTACAACAGTGAATAAATGACCCAAAATATAAGACTTCTTTTACTAGATACGCACACAGTTTTAAATATGAGCAATTCCCAAAAGTAAAAAATAAAACCCTAAAGAGTAAAAAGAGATGTAGCTCTTTAGTCTATTTAATCCCTTGAAGAAGCGTAACGCGCAGTTTCTTATTCTCCATCAAATTCTTATCCACCTACAATAATACATATTGTAAACATCAATACATCGTTCACTGAGATGGGTGATAAAAATCATAACTGTAGTTTTATATTTAAATAATTTTTAATTTTATTTAGGTACAAATGAATTACGTACATACATAATGTATATAGTTAGCTAGGTAGATACTAATATAAGAAACTGGTGTCATTGTTGTCAAAATATACGTATAGTATATAGTATACCTACCTTGATCTTAAAAAAAATGTCTAAATCTATTACATATATTTTAACAATAATTAAGAGAAACCTCAATTAGGCTCACTGATGCCACCTCCACATGTAGGTATGTATAAATATAGACTTGGAATTGGTTAAATAGTTAAACTTAATATTTCATAAATACATACTGATAAATGACATTTTTACTTTACCTACACAAAGCCGAATAAATGTACCTATACACATTACGTATGTACATACATACATACTTTGTTTTTCCGTTTTCTAAATTCGCCTCAAAAAGTATATAGGAAGCTTCCCTTATATAGAATGAAAAAAATACTCTTGTAATTCCAAACCCACCCTATCTATGATAATAATAGCTTCTGCCCTGCCCTTTCCCAGACATTTCGTTTTCAATCAATTCACTGCACTACCTTTAGTGCAGTCCGTCTCTTCTACTCATCTATCTCTAGTTATTTGCATTAAAGCTTTTATAGATACATTTAAATGACTGTAAAAAAAATAAACTCAAAAGTTCTGAAGAAAGGTATCCAAAAAAAAAGTATATTTACCACCTAAAAAAATGTTTGTGTAATGTGCTACTCCAAGCCATTATGGGTATTAGAGAAGAAAGAAGCAGGTATCTTACCTCTTTTTATTATTAAAGAATAAAATCCTTGGTGATGACAATAACAATAATCCACAAGATCTGCTTTTGTTTATTTAATGAAGTATTGTTTCCACTTTTTAAAGTTTTTTCTATGATTATCTTCTAATTTTCCAGAAGTGATAATTTGTTAATCCAAAAAGCAGATACTATATCCAAAAAGGAAAAAGACACAGGACACAAGGTAGATATGTTATACAAAAGACCACTTTTTTTTATAATAGGCATTGGGTGTATGAAGGGCCCGCTGAACCGAAAGGAGAAGACACAATAAATACTTTTATTTTTACCTATGTTAAGTTAATATTTGATTTCTTAACTAACTAGGTATTTTTTTTCATAAGAAAAACATGATTTTGAGAAGATTCCAAACTTCATTTCATAGGTAGATAAATATTATGTATGTATGTGTAAGCATCGATCGAAGGTACAAAACATGTGCAGTCGCACATTCAATATGTTTAAATATTATTTCCTTATAATCTAATCACAGTCACTAAATTCCTGAGTAGTTATCTTTTAAATTCGATAGAAGAAATATCAAATCTATAAACTTTATACTACATAATCAATTTCGAACACAGTTGTTATATGCACTTAATATTTAAAGCAACATTAAACGAGTATGGCTCCGCGCGATAACGGAAGATGAAGATGCGCTGCAGTCAACGCGAAGCGAAGGAAAATGGCTGACTGATGTACACTTGCCTTGCCTGAAAGAATCCATGCAAGTTCTCCTCTTCGTTGGGTTGAGTTCAGTTCGGTTTCGGTTTTACTTAACTTCTTTTTCTTCCTTTTCTCTCGCTCGCAGAACAAAAGAAAACACCACTTTTCTGTTTTCTAACACAAAAAAAAGAAACACAAACAAAAACCAAGCCACTAAATATACCGATATACGGCATTTCCAACACACAAATTTATATACATTAAGGCAATGTTTGATAGTGTGTCTTTGACCTCAACTACCACCCTTTGCCCTTCTGATTTGTCACATCTGTTCTGTTATGTTCTGTTCGCTTTGGCTTTTGAGTTTGTGTGTGAGATGTTCGTACATATGTTAGTATACGTGAGAATTATCACTAATTAAAAAAAGGACCTTTACTCTCCGAAACACAACAAAAATAACACAAGCAAACAACGATAGATATGATATCAGCCACTGGACAGGAGAACCTGAAATAATAATAAGGAAAAAAATCGAATCCCCACGATCAAATAAAATTGTATTTGTGTCATGTTTCGAGCGAATAACATTAATTCCAATGTGTTTGTCGGAAAACCTGAATTTTGTTTGTGTGTGAGTAGGGGTGGATAGGAGCCTATACATATCATGCTACATATTTACATGTGTGTGATATGGCAGAAACAGCTGGTGGCAGGAGGTAGATTGGAAGGTAGAATTTATTGTAGGGACTTATGTACCTACCAACTGCATTTTTTAATTTTGTTTATCCTTGCATGGATAGGATATTAAGGTATAAATACACCATATTTACTGTAAACAGATTTGTTTATTTTTTGTTGTGAATTGAACTAGCAATTTTTTGCTTCCGCAATATTCAATGTAGGTATGTAATATCATAACGAGAATTCGTTTAATTCTTTAGTTGGTAATTTCGCACTAAAGGATACTTAAAATTTAGGAAGGATTCAACAAGACACAAAGCTTTAAAACTTGGGTCAATTCCAGCAGAATGCATTGAGGTAAAGGCGAGTGCATTTCAGGCACATGAAAACACTATGCGGACATTATGTAGGTACATATGTATGTATGTATGTAGTTCTATAGGTACGATAAATTCTTAGAAGAAAATCAAATTCTTAAAATTTTGATTCAAAATCATATGAAGGCAGGTAAAGAAAACCAACGTAGGTAATATAATGTATAACTGAATTCACTGCCGTACCTGGACAAAATTAGTTGGAGTAACCATTTATGCCCACTTGAACTTTATTCGTAGATTGTTAACCCTGGAAAGTCATTTTGACTCACCCGAAAACAAAATATTGCTCTATCTTTTTAAGTATCCCGAATAACAGGTTGTCCGTTTAATTTATCCTAGTCAGTGTGTATCAATCGGTGAGTGGACGGCTTGTTGGGATAGGTGTCACCCTTTTTGGGAAATCCACACGGTGATGTGAGTCAAATTTACGCCTTCTTATATTTAGTGTGATTTTTAAGATTTCGATATTTTACATACGTTTATTATATTTATTTATAATGTTAAATATACATAGCTTGCATAAATTTCTTAGTCCTATGCTCCCATAATATTTCAAAGAAAGGTGAAAGTGTTTTAAGCCGTAAAAACTTCATTAAAAGCTTGAGTACGAGTGTGACTTCGCCATTTACGAAAAGACTGGATATCCCACCTTTGGTGACATACTGAAGTGATAATAATTACAATTTAGTATCTGGAAGCGGCTCAAGCTCACAAAAAGAAATTCCAGATCAGCCCTTGCAGAAAGTGCAAAAGGGTAGAGAGCAAAACCTTGACTTGTGCCTACAATGTTTGTGACTGTTTTTTTTTTGTTTTGTTTTTAATAATATTTGTTTATTTACTTTTTAATAAGAATGTATGTTATTTCAGTGGACTAAGTACTATTTTTTTTAATTTTATTTTTAAGAATTAAATATTTTTTTTTTAATTTTATTTTATTTTTTGTTAAATAAAAACCAGCAATGCCATTGCATGTTCAAACGGTATTTCATTAAGCTAAAAAAACCATTTAACATCAATTTAACAACTCTTAAAATAGTTTAGAAAATTAAGCTTTTAAAAGTGTATGCGTCAATTTTACGCATGCTTATCTTTAGTGTATGACAAAATAAGCTTATCTTTCCAGGGTTTTAAAGTTCGTACGGACATTAGGGTGAGTCATTTGTAAGAGCCATTTTTTACAAAAAAAAAGATAAAAAAGTGAAATTCCAGTGGAAAAGTACTATGTGCTGTGCTGCACAAGTGCAGATATTTATAAGTCAAAAAAGGAAAACATTCCAACAAAACATATACTTTATATATACGTAAATAAAATTTCGTTGTATATGGAAATAGAAAAAGTTCCAAGGAAATGTTCACGTTTATTATTTTTTGTATTTATTCAATATATTGTTTGTTATTTGCTGTATTTTCAAATGCGAGTAAACAATTTCCTTATCTAGGTTATAAAGCGAATTGTCCGTAGGTATGATCAATATGAAGAAATCATTCGTACTGCCAAAAAGCGCATATATGTATGAGCATATATTTAACTTTAAGGATTTGACCAAATTTACATTAAAAAACAGCAAATATATTGTTAAGAAGGAAACTTTCACCTTGAGCAAATATAGGCATCTGATATGATATGAATCCTTGGCTTCAGTCGATGTTCTTTCATTAAAGCTATTCAACAAAAGGTTCCAATTAAATGAAAAAGATTTGAAGATATTTTCCAAATTATGCGTTATATCCCCGATGACACAAAGCTCATCGACATCACCTTCGATGGCCAACATCGAATTCCGCAGATACTGACGAAGCCGATGTTTTAAACTCAACCGGCATATGAAGTGCTACCCAGTTTCATTCTGCCAAACGGTGTGATGCAAGTCTGTTACCAAAGCCTGACCATCATCAACCGCCTTGCATACCATCGAAGAATTAGAATAAATCCAAAGTAAATGTTTTCGTTTCACCGTCGCAGTGTGTTCAAAACCATCCTCTTCATCAGCACCCTAACAAAGAGACTTTCGAGTACCAGCCCTCTTCTCAATATTTGCCCTCGTTCAACAATATGCAAATTTAGCAGCGCAGCATTTAATCAGAGACTTCCCAGCTTTCGATGAAAATCCCTCGAAATGGCCACTTTTCATCAGAGCACAGAACTGGGTGGGTTTAGCGACGAGCAAAATCTAATAAGTTTAGACAAGGCTCTGAAAGGTGGGGCACTAGAGTCGTTAAGAATTTTGATAATACAAAGAAATTGTGTAGGACGTGTGATCCAGACTTTGAGAATGCGGTATGGACCAGAACTAATTATCAACACTCTGATTCGCAAGATTAGCTCCACACCCTCGCCAAAGGCAGAAAATCTCGAAACGATTGTCACCTTCGCAATGGCAGTGCAGAACCTTTGCGCTACATTCGAAGCTTGTGGAATAGACGACCATCTTAACTATCCCATGTTGATGCAGGAACTCGTACAGAAGCTTACCCCAACTCTTCGTCTTAATTGGGCCATCCACAAGCAATCGTTGATGACATGTACACTTGTACACTTTAGTGCATGGATGTACACGATGGTCGAAGCTGCAAATGGAGTCCTAGTTTCAGCTCCCTCTACATATTCTGAAGAAAAGAAACGCAGAGGATGGAATGATGAAGGGGTCGTAGACGCCCCTGCAAAAAAACCCTGCTTCATGATTCTAACTAGCTCGCAAAACAAGTTCTGTGTTTGTGGTGGCAACTGTTCTTCGGTAGCAGATTGTAAGCAGTTTCAAGAATCGAACCACACCGCCCGATGGGAGGAAGTTAGAAAGCATCAACTATGCCGTAGATATCTGAAAAAGCAACTGAACTACAAGTGCAAGTCAGAGACTATATGTGGAAAGAACAACTGTGTTCTTAAACACCACGAGCTTCTCCATAACGATCAAAAGAAATCCGCACAGTACTCCTCTACGGAACCGTTGCAGTTGCAGTGCACTCAGAAAATGCATGGGACTCTCAGAGCTTCAACACCTATTGCATTTTGTTTCAAGTTGTACCCGTTTTACTCGACGGAAAAGAATACAAATAAAAGTGTTTGAATTCTTGGACGATGGATCGTCTGTAACTTTAATCGATGAAGAACTCGCAGAACAGTTGAACGTACAAGGAACGCCACGACCTTTCTGTTTGAAATGGACTGGAAACACTTCGCGATATGAGAGTAACTCCGACTTAATCAACCTGTGCAAATTCAGAGAAGTTCTGTTCAATTTATATTTGCAGTACATGCCTAATGGGAGAACTTTTTCAAAAACACTGGTGCCTGCTACTGGTTGCACGGCACCTTAAGAAATCGCCACTGAAACAAGAAAGAGAATCACTGAGTTACATTAAAATTGTTTGTGTAATCCTCTTTGAGCTCACGGCCATCCCACCATTACCTATCTGCTCCCTGGATGAAAGAAAACTGATCGCCAATTTGGAACCAACCCTTATTGGCTTTGTGTTTATTAAAAAAAAAAAACACTAAATCAGAGTTCCCATTCTCCACATTCCTTTGGTTTTTGGTATGTAACTTTTAGGATTTGAGATTTTTAGAGCTTTTGATAGCAAGTACGAGTATTTCTACTTTAGAGAAAAGATGTTGACGCTTGGTGTTTTTCTGTTTTCATGTTTTAGGTTTTCTTTTTATGTATGGAAAAACAGTTAAAAATTAAAATGCAGTTATATAATTGTTATGGCTATTATCTTTGAGAGAAAGTTTTTAGTATGACTTATGAAGGTTGATACTGGAAAATGGCATCGTTGTTTTGAACACGTTGAGAAACTGATTGAGCCAAAGATGTGGGAAATGGAGTAATGACGTGATTTGTTTTTACTTAATCAAATTTTGTCTGTACAACACGAGCATTAAAAGAAAAAAGACATCGAAGATGGGTGGCCTTTTGTCACGTGAGCTGCTAAGAGAAGCACAAAATTGTGTATACGCCGAAGAGATTGAAAACTTAACCATGAACCGTTGTGTCGGGAAAAGCAGTTCTATTTTAAACCTGTGCCCATTTCTGGATGAAAATCGACTCATTCGAGCCAATGGAAGAATCCGTTTGCAAGAAGAACTCAGCATGGACCTCAGCTTACCCATTATCCTTCCAAAATATCATCGAATCATTATTCTTATTATCGATGATGTTCATTATCGTTGGAACCACCAAAATTATGAAACTGTGGTAAATACTCTTCGCCGAAAATTTTACATTTCTCAGATGCGCTCGGCTTTGAGAGTTGTCAAGAAAGCTTGTCCACAATGCAAGTCGGCCGTTTTCTTACGTTGGCGTCGACTACTTTGGCCCTCTTTTTGTCACTGTAGGTTCAAGAACTGTCCTTTTAATCTGCCTCACCATAAGGGCCGTCCATATATAAGTCGCTTATACCT